>CM033642.1:155649016-155923754 GCA_019512145.1 Engystomops pustulosus
TGGTAATAAGAGACGAAATGAGTAAGCTTAGAGATAAATCTAAAGAAATGGAAAAGGACTGTAATAGTTTGGTTAATCAGATGAAAGATATGAGGAAGGAGATGGAGGAAAATAAACAGATTAATAAAAAACTACAAGAGAAAATAATTGATCTGGAAGATAGATCCAGAAGAAACAATATCCGTATAGTGGGTATCCCAGAGGGGGAAAGCGGTAGGGATCTAGCGCAAACGATCCAGAAAGGGTTAATCGAGACCTTTGGTAGTGATTGTTTCTCGGCAGTTTTTGGAGTGGAAAGAGCGCACCGTATTCCGCTGAATAAGCCCCTCCCCGGTGCACCACCTCGCGCCATATTGGCAAAATTAATCAATTCCCAAGATAGGGATAAGATTTTACAGGAGAGCCGAAGGAAATCAGAAATAATCCTTAATGGTGCCAAAATAGCTATTTACCCGGATTTTTCGAGGGACACTCAGCTGCAAAGGGCCAGATTTAAAGGGGTTAAAAAAAGGCTTGCTGAGGCTCAATTACAATACGCATTGCTATTCCCTTTTAAGCTACGGGTTATTTATAAAGATAAAGCACACTTTAATGTAGCCGCTTGAGCCCAATTTGATCTCTTCCCACTTTCGTTTCCAAAATTTCCAAAATTTACTCCCGCCTGTTCAACCCCCCGCATCACATATTTCGAGCAGGTCCGAGTCAGCCAGGGGGGGAAATTTATTTTGCTTGGGCGCATACAATGGGCCCTAATATCTGCGCCCACCCCCCGTTTTTCATAGGGTGCTTAAGCCCTTCGTCTGTTTCCTTGACCTCCCCTTCCGCACACAAGCTCTCTATCTTAAATTCAGGACTGATAGGTGAGGCAGAAGTATAATGAATTTGGAGGAACAAGAACATTTAATTAATGAAATCCTTCCTAACATATTGATGGGGAGTTTTTTCCATAAATGTATTTTTTTTTTCCTACATTGTCCCTATAAATCGTAGATAATAGCCTATCTGTATATTCTGAAAATGCCAGAGTAACATTAATACCTAGATACTTATGCTTTCCCCATTCCTGAGGACCATTACCTCCTACAGGTCATCCAAGGAGCCAAGCAGATATATGCAGTCATGAGATCCAGGTAGAGGAGAATATCGTCTGCGTGCAAGTGATTTTTTTTGTGTATATCTCCATGTCGGAACCCTACTTATATAGATGCCATCCCTGTCTAAATTTTTAAGGCCAGGGCTATAGCAAAAAAGGAGGGTGACAGGGGACATACCCTGCTGAGATCCTCTACCTCTATGGTAACACCAATATTGGGCTAATACATACCGGCCACTGTTATAGGTACACCTGTCAACTGCTCGTTAACACTTAATTCTAATCAGCCAACCACATGGCGGCAACTCAGTGCATTTAGGATGTAGACATGGTCAAGGACAATCTCCTGCAGTTCAAAACCGATGCATAAGTATGGGGAAGAAGGTGTGATTTGAGTGCCTTAGAATGTGGAATGGTTTGTTGGGCCCAGACGGCTGGTCTGAGTATTTCAGAAACTGCTGATATACTGGATTTTCAAGCACACCATCTATAGGGTTTAAGAGAATGGTCCGAAAAAGAAAAAACACAAGTGAAGCGGCAGTTCTGTGGGCGGAAAATGCTTCGTGATGCCAGGGTCAGAGGAGAATGGGCAGGACTGGTTCGAGCTGATAGAAAGGCAACAGTGACTCAAATCACCACCCAATTACAACCAAGGTAGGAGCAAGAGCATCTCTGAATGCACAGTACTGTCGAACTTTGCGCAGTGGGCTACCAGCAGCAGAAGACCAACGGGTGCCAATCGTTAAGCAAGTACAGGAAACCGAGGCTCCAAATTTGCAAAAAGCTCATCGAAATTGGACAGTTAGAAGGCTGGAAAAACGTTGCCTGGTCTGATGAGTCTCAATTTCTGCTGCGGACTTCCGGATGGCTCGGGTCAGAATTTGGAATCACATCAACAACATGAAAGCATGGATCAATCCTGCCTGTATCAACGGTTCAGGCTTGTGGTGGTGGTGTCATGGTGTGGGGAATATTTCTGGTACGCTTTGGGCCCTTGTGTACCAATTGAGCATTGTTGCAAACTCCACAGCTACCTGAGTATTTTGCTGACCATGTCAATCCCTTTATGACCACATGTCACAAACATCGTGATGGCTACTTTCAGCAGGATAATGCGACATGTCTAAAGCATGGTCATCTCAGACTGGTTTCTTGAACGACAATAAGTTCACTGTACTCAAATGGCCACACAGTCACCAGATCTCAATCCAATAAGCATCTTGGGAGTGTGTTGGAACGGGGGGAGATTTGCATCATGGATGTGCAGCGACAAATCTGCGGCAACTGTGTGATGCCGTCATGTCAATATGGACCAAAATCTATGAGGAATGCTTCAGCACCTTGTGAATCTATGCCACAAGAATGAGGCAGAGTTCTGAAGGCAAAAGGGGGTCCAAACCGTTACTAGCAATGGTGTACCTAATAAAGTGGCCGGGAGTGTACATTAAGGGATGTCATAGATTATGCCTTGTTCATGACATAATCATTATTAGCTACACTCCCCTTCTCTTACATGGCGGTCAAATCATGCGATTTATGGGCTTTTAAGAATTAGTACCTAAAACAAAAACACTTAGCCAATTTTTAAACAAAAATATTTTTCTTTATTGAATACTCAGTTAGTAACAAGACAATACAACAAATCTTAAAATGTTGTATCACAAAGGGGTCATATGGGTTAGTGAAGATATACATCTAAAACATAACAGTACTATTAGAGGGGAGGTGGTATATGTGTTGTATCTATTCTTAGTATGGGGTCAACATTATCAGGAGTGACTGGGTGTGCAGGTCCTGTGCAAGTAAATGCTTTAATAAAGTGCAAAGTGCTGCCAGTACTAAATTTATTACAGTCATGCATCCAACACATACTGACATTATTCAAACATAACATTTTGCAGTTGACAACATACCGTGGTCATAGTGTACCTTCCGGTCACACCAGTAAACTAAAATACAGGCTGGGTGCGTGCGGAGGCGGCGAGAACCCATGCCCCCTAGGTTCCGCACTCTGCCCCGGTCATGTGTCCACAATGACGATTCGTTCGTATGTGGGTGGTCACGTGCGCTGGGGGCTGAATGCGGATCACGGGCACTTTTAAGAGAGATCCAGTGGGGCTTGCTAGTGCTTCCTGGGCCCTCTGGAGCCTTTGGCAACAATGGAACCTCTCTCTTGAATTCCTTTGATGATGTACAATCTTTCTAGCTCTCCCGTTAGGCCAGTTGTGTTGTGAGGGCAATGATGACATGCACGGTTTCTTTAGAGATAACATGGTTAACGAAGAGAAAACAATGATGACCAAGCACCAGCCTCATTTAAGCCGCCAGAGGTTTGTGCTTCTACTTAATATGACCGATTGGTCTCCAGCCCTGTCTCATCAACCCCACACCTGTGTTAATGGAGCAATCACTGAAACGATGGTTAGCTGCTCTTTTAAGGCAGGTCTGCAATGAGGTGAATGGAAATGTGTTTTAGGGGAAAAAGTTAATTTAGGTAAATATTGACTTGCAATTAATTGCTGTTAAGCTGATCATCTTTATAACATTCTGGAGTATATGCAAATTGCCATTATCAAACCTGATGCAGTAGACTTTGTAAAAAATTAAGATTATATAATTCTCAAAACCTTTGGCTATGACTGTAAGTGTGATTGGTTTACAATCCTGGCGGTAGATGTAATTTAACTAAGCAAATAAAATTTTAAAAAATAACAAAAATATTCTAAAATTTATTCTATAATTGATACATTTTTCCCTTAATTTTGTATATACTTTATTTTAAAACTGGGTCTTGAGACAAAAATATGTGTGTGTTTTCCTGTTCTATTTCTTGGAAATACTTTCAAAATATTTAGGTTCAGGATATTTTCTATAAAGATCTAATTCACTGCATGTGTTGAGATTTTAGAATTCAGAAAATGTTTAATTCTTTGTATTTTTTGTATGTTTGGAGTTTTGGCCACGCAGGCACGTGGTTTAGTGTGCTAGCTGGTTTGGAATGATCCTTAAACTTTATATGTGGTTTAAGTTTTTCATGTAAATTGCAATTGACATTATGAAACCTAATGCAGTAGACTTTTTAAAAATTAACATTTGTATCATTCTCAAAACTTATGGCCATGACTGTAATGTTATTTTCTTTAAACTTTTGGAAGTTCCAACTGTTCAATGTTTTATTACTTTGTGCACAACCTGCTGAACAAAGAGCATAACAGTAAAATTCCCAACAGGTAAGATGTTAATGTCAAGCAGTAATTGATGCAGTAATTGAAGGCCATATGACAAGTTATTGAGATATTGACAATTTTTTGTTCGGGTATACCTTTCATTGTTATTGTTGTCCTAGGGTGCATGCAGGTTACCAAAGCCTCCATGTCTGCCAACTAATGAAGCCGTAAGCCTGTGATCTATGGACTCAACTATCAGGGAAACGACAGACTACATACCACTGCAGTTGGATTACACCCAACATAGTTCACTATCAAATTGCTATCCTGTCCTAAATAACAATCCTAGATTACATGTTTTGATCGTGGGAATGCACAAAAGTATAGCCTTCTGCTGTATGAGCACATAAGCAAGAAGTATTTCTCAAACCTGTTTTTTTTACTGAAGTATTAAAAATATAAAAAACCAACATATTTGTGTCTTCTTAATCATACTAACGGTAGAATAATTTATATGTTTTTTCTTATGTACGTTGTAATAAAAATAAGTGTGTAGAAAGACTAATACATTTATTCTTATGCTATTTTACCCACAAATCTAAACCTATTGGGGAAAGGCAACTCTTACCCACAAAATTATCCCTCATTGCTTATTTCAGAATAAAAAATTAAAAAGTTCTGTCTTTTGGGTTACGCTATGCTTAAAGTCCTTTTGGCAATAAAAAGATATTCACATGAAAGCAAGATGGCTAAATATACCACATGTATACAAAAATACAGCTATCACAGATGTATTCCAATCTGTCTTATACCCATCGAATGACGTGATCTGCTGATATCATCCTTTTTCTATGTAACGAGTGAATCGCAGGAGAAGCTCCATTATTAAAGCTGTAAATAAACTCTGTACCTGATATCTAAGCAATTGTCAGCCACGCCATACTCATGCACAGAGGATCATGAGTGTCTGCTCACTAAAAGCCCGTCCACACTCTGAAATCTGACACTGACCAACCATAGGACTAAACAGAAATCATGACAAGAATTGCAATAAGAGGTTAAAAATTATCTTTATTGTAAACATTCATTAACCGGTTCGCGCCCGCAGATGATTAACGGCGGCGGTGAGTTCGATGCATGGAGATGGCTCGAGGGCCGAGACTCTCCATAGCCGGTAGTCTCTGCTGCAATTGCACAAAGGCTTACCGGTAACACCGGGATTGGTGCCGAACGATCGCGGGTGTTTCTGGCCAGAAACGACGCCGGCAGACTGCGGCGGCTTCAAACTGAGGCGGCGGCTAGGGCGCCGCCATCTTTCCGAGGATGATGCTCCCCGTGGACGTCATGGGGAGCGTCGAATCCGTTGCCATGGTCGCTTAGGGTCTCACGAAGACACGAAGCTACTTCGGGTGTAACCCATTCATTTTACAATGTGCATCAGCACATGTAATTGTATGAGAGTAAAAATCCCCATATAGCCATAACTGTAGTTATGGCCGGATAGGTAGGATCAGATCAGACAAAACTAGGGTTAAAGTACCTAGGAGTCTGAAAAATAGTAAAACTAAAATTTAAAAAGTTAAAAAAAAAATATAATGAAAAACCTAAAAAATTCAAATCACCCTCCTTTCCTAGAAGATATAATATAATTAACAACAGTAAAAATCATAAAACCACATTAGGTATCGCCGCGTCCGAAAATTGCCCGATATATCAAAATATATACGTTTGTTCACTGCGTTAACCGACGTAAGGAAATCGCGTCCAAAGTCAAAAACTGGCACTTTTTTGCCATTAAAAAAAATTAAATTCTATAAAATGTGATCAAAGGTGTGACAGTCCTAAAAATAATCATTGAAAACTCATCAAAAGTCGGCAAAAAGGATATGGACACGCACCCTCACTCCATAGCAACAAAAGTAGAAAAGTTATAAGCACAAGAAGACGGCAAAATAAAAAAAAAATTTTGTTCATGAGGTTTAATTTTTGTTAAATGTATTGAAAAACTTATAAAACCTATACAAATTTGGTATCCCTGTAATCGTATGCCCAAAAGAATAAATTAGATGCGGCATTTGTGGCAGAAGTGAAAGCGTAATTCCAAGCCACAATCTACGACACAAATGCGTTTTTCACCATTTTCACTGCATTTGGAATTTGTTTCCCGCTTCCCCGTACATGGCATGGAAATTTAATAATCACTATGAAGTACAATTGTTACACAAAAAACGAGCCATCACATAGCTTTTTACGGTTTAAAAATAAAAAAAGTTATAGATTTTTGAAGGTGGGGAGTGAAAAATGGACATGAAAAAACGGGAAAGGCCCGTCCTTAACCGGTTCAGGAATTAACCTTTTCAGAACTAAGGTTTTTTGTTTTTGGGGTTCGTTTTTACTCTTCTCATTCCAAAAGCTATAACTTTTTATTGTTCGTGGATGGGCTTGTATCTGAGGGATAATTGTACATTGTAGTGGTTATAATTTAATAGTCAATGCCATGTACTGAGAAAGCTGAAAAAATTCCAAGTGCAGTGAAATTGGACAAAAAAAAGACATTTGCTGAATTTTCTTGTTTTTACAGCTTTTCTGTGCGCTTCCACATGACAACTCCCCTTATTCTTTGAATCGATACAATCACTGAGATACAACTTTCTTTATAGGGTGTATTAGGTATTAGTTAGATTTTTAAAAAAAATAAATCTTTTGTACAAAAAATGCCATTTTGCCAAATTCCAAGGCTAATAATTTTAATAATTTGCGGTGTACTGACCTATGCAAGGTTGTCATATTGCAGTACATGCTGACATCTTAATTATGCTCAATGTGGGACACTATATGATAGTTTGAGAATTTTATTTCGTGCAAAACCTCTTAATTAATTAATGTGGAGTTCACCTGAACAGCCAAATTTTCTACCTTTTTGTAAGCATACAATAGGAACCATGTGATGCCTAGACCACCATAAACATGGGGAGACGTGTCTTAAGGACACTTGATAGCTATATGTTACATCATTGTAAGTATGGTATTATTATATAACCAACCTATACTTGTGATATGAGACAACCGAGTTTTTACCACAAAAAACTGGTGAGGGAAAATGTTGACTCGGTATATCTCAATAGATTCAATACTCTCTAATAAAATTGTCCAGTAGTTCTCCCCTCATCAAGGGCCCCTTAAACCGGTTAAGGACCGGGCCCTTTCCTGTTTTTTCATGTCCATTTTTTTCACTCCCCACCTCTATCTATAAAATCTATAAAATCTTAACTTTTTTATTTTTACACGTAAAGAGCTGTGTGACAGCTTGTTCGGCGTAACAAATTGCACTTCATAGTGTGGTATTAAATAGTCCATGCCATGTACTGTAAGCGGGAAAAAAAAAAAAAATTACAATGCAGTGAAAATGGTGAAAAAAAAAACGCATTGGCGCCCATTTTCTGTGGGGCTGGATATTACGTCTTTCACTCAGTGCCCAACTGAAATGTCTACTTTATCTTTGGGTCTGGTACGATTAAGGGGAAGATACCAAATTTGTATAGGTTTAGAATGTTTATACATTTATAAAAATTAAAAACCCCATTGTACAAAAACTCTCTGGCGCTAAAACTTTTTTATACTTGTTGTACGAGCGGTGGATGGTGTCATTTTTTGAAAATTGATGATATTTTCACTTATATCATTTTTTAGGACTGTACTACCTTTTGATAATTTGTATAGATTTTTTTATATTTTCAAAAATGGCAAAAAAAGTGCCATTTTCGACTTGGGGCGCTATTTTCCGTTACGGGGTTAACGCATTGAAAAAACGTTATCATATTGTGATAGATCGGGCATTTCGGACGCGGTCGATACTAATGTGTTTATGATTTTTACTGTTTTGTTATATTTATGTCAGTTTAGGGAAAGGGGGGTTGATTTGAAAAAATTTAGGCTTTTTTACTCTAATTTTTTTTTTTTAAACTTTTTTATTTTACTATTTTTCAGACTCCTAGGGGTACTTGTGAATACATGGCGGCGGTCGGCGAACGGTTAATATAATGTGCCGGCCCTAGTTGCCACCATTAATATAATGTCCGGCCTAGTGCCCATTATAAAATGTCCAGCGGAGTGCCCGATTATTTATAAGCTCAGCAGAGTGTTTCCCCATTAAATATAATGTCCAGCAGAGTGCCCCCATTATTATAATGCCAGCCGAGTGTTCCTATTAATACTCAGCAGACGGGACAGTGCGACGGTCATTGTGTGCCAGCAACAATAGGACAATCTGCCAGCCCGTCCGGTTTGCAGGGAGAGGGAAGGAACAAGAGTACGGTGGGACTCAGGCGTACATGAGTACAGTGATAATAACTTTATTTATATATATATATATATATATAGATATCGAGTATAAGCCGAGTGGGGCTTTGTTAGCACAAAAATTGTGCTGAAAAAACTCTGTGCTTGTCCGGGTATTTATATTGATTAGTAATTTTGGATATTGTACACAGAGTACTGAAAATAAGTAAAATGGAACAGCATCCTGGAGAGTGTGAACATTATCACTCAAAGTGCAGGTTTCAGTCCCCTTTAGAGCTAGTTTTAACCTTACTTTATCTTACACTGTATGCATATATTAAGTGAAGAGTACTTTGATCAATACTGCATTAACGGCCGAAAACCATAAAGTGGTTAATGTACATTTCATGTAGAGATATTGGGGCACATTTACTTACCCGGTCAAGTCGCGATACAGCGGCGCGTTCTCCAACGAGGATTCAGGTCTGCCGGAGTAACTACGAGTACCTGCACGATATCCACAGGGGGGCGTTGCCTGCGTCGCCGGAGTTCACCGCTTCTCCTGGTGCTGATCTTACGACACAAATTATTTTTAAATTCTGTTTTTCCGAATGGGGTGTCCGAGGCTACGCTTCCAATTCTGATTGCGTGAGGGCAGGCGCCGATGAGCAAAATTCAATGGAGCAATCCAAAATCCCGGGGACATTCAGGGCAAAATCGGCGGGAAAACCGGATTGAAAGTGCACGTTCGGACCCTTAGTAATGAGATCCATTGTTTGATTGGTGAGCTCTTCTTTAAACTCTATTTTTTCCAAGAATAGGCAGTCCCATGTTAGGTACAAGATAGGTTCTGTAGGTTTCTATAAGTGGAATTGTATGGCGTCAGAAACATTTTGTAAGAGTAATGCAGACATTTTTTTTTCCCTGTAGCATTAGATTTTCATAACTATGTACATATGCAGCGCAGCATGGAGGAACAGGGAAAGGTTGATGGTCTCAGGGAGGGCAAAGTACAGGTACATATACATGCAGAGATATGTCTAATGGAAAGATTTTTATTAATAAGTGGCACCCCTTTAACCTTTAAAAGAAACCTACCATAAAAGTTAATCATAATAAACCAGGGACGCTTACTTATAATTCCAGGCACTGTGACCGTAATAATCTTCTTATATTTGTTATCCTTGGACTCCTTCCTTTTAAACCCCGCCGCCCCAGAAGGACTCTGCGAGGTGTTATCAGTACCCTTCTATGCTGTAGCTTCACAACCTGTTACATTGTCTTCCCTCCCCCTTATTCCCTTTAGCACTTTCTCCTTTCCTCTGTCGTTGAAGAAAGGTCGTTAATAAATATATAAGAAGATTACCACAGTCCCTGAATCTATGGGTAAGTAACCATGGTTTATAATTAGAGATGAACGAACACTAAAATGCTCAAGTGCTCGTTACTCGAGTCGAACTTTTTCCGATGCTCGAGCATTTTTCAAGGGGACCAAGGCTCTGCAAAGGGAAGCTTAGCCAAAAACGTGGAAACCTCAGAAAATGATGGAAACACCACGGAAATGGACAGGAAACACCAGAGGCAGCATGCATGGATGCCTCTGAGGCTGCCTAATCGCTCCATTATGCCAAAATTATGGGCAACAGCATGGCGATGACAGAGTGACTGAGTGAGGCGAGATAGCATCTAAACACCCAATAATTGACCCTGACACTATAGGAGACGGCATGCGGAGGCAGGCTAGAGAGTGTCATGGAGACATACCCCAAATGGACTCAGGCTTCAAACCAATTTTAAAAATTCCTTTTGGCGAGGATTTGGCCTGGTTATGGCGGCAGAGAGGAACCAAAGGAGGTGAGCAAAAAGTGCTGAAATGATTTCCTATGTGAACAAAAGGTTGACGGTATATTTAGTCGATAACACAGCATGGTGGCGACAGAGTGACCAAGTTCCATAACGTATCTGGTGAGACACCCGAAAAATGAGCCTGACACAGCTCATTTGCTAAGTGGACGACATGTGGAGGCAGCTATGGAGATGACTTTTGGAGGCAGCTATGGAGACGACATGTGGAGGCTGCTATGGAGACAACGTGTGGTGGTAGCTATGGAGACAACGTGTGGGGGCAGCTATGGAGACGACGTGTGGAGGCAGCTATGGAGACGACGTGTGGAGGCTGCTATGGAGACAACGTGTGGAGGCAGCTATGGAGACGACGTGTGGAGGCAGCTATGGAGATGGCGTCTGGAGGCTGCTATGGAGACGACGTGTGGAGGCAATGGGGATGGTTATGGCACCCGAGGTGAACAGAAGGAGGTGAGAAAAGAGGAGTGAAAAGGATTTTAGAGGTAAAAGGTTATAGGTTGTAGGTTGAAGATTGCTGCAGTTCAATCGATGTTAGTTGGACCTTGGGATGGAGCTGGCGGTCCGCTGCCAGGCGAGCTTTCGCCTGTTCAAACCCCTGCCTCTCGGCTCCTCCCCACCCAAAATGTGCCCGGGGGCCAGAAGCGTTTACTTTGAAAAAAATATCATTTTCAAAGCAAGCGGGGTCGTTTGAATACTTCATCTAGGAAAAATGGAATAGCATAGCGGTTCTATTTTTTTTTTTTGAAAGTGTTCCTGATTAAGAGTGACGGTAGGGGCATCCATATTGTCGCGTATGAATTAAATCTTCAGGTCTCCAGCATTGGCGGGCGATAGATGGGAACCGACTTCCATATTGTAGCTGCCTGACAACAGCCTGTTTGCTAAGGGGATGATGTATGGAGGCATAAGTTAAGGTTAATAGGTTAAAGGTTGCTGCAGTTCCAACGATGTTAGTTGGATCTTGGGATGAGCTGGCGGTCCGCTGCCAGGCGAGCTTTGTGCCTGTCCCAAGCTCCAAGTACATGTATAAAAAATGTCTTATCACGTATTGGCTTGTATGGCGGGGGGGGACCGTAAACCGATGTGCAAGGAAGAGGCGCTGAAAAACACATTGGTCAATCATAAAAGTTTGGCGGTATATTTTGTGGATAACCAGCCGGGTGGCGACAAAGTTAAAGTTTGATGTGGAAGCGTTTAAACAAAACCCCCAAAATGTCTCTGACGCAGCACGTTTGCTAAGGGACGATGTATGGAGGCAGGTAAGGTTATAGTAGTAGATTAAAGTTGTTATCAGTTAAAACGATGTTAGTTTGATCTTGGGATGAGGCTGACGGTCCGGACTGCCATTCAGCTTTCGCCTGTCCAACCCCTGTCTATCGGCTTCCTCCCCACCTCAAAATGGGCCTGGGGCCAGAAGCGTTTATTTTAAAAAAATTATCATTTTCAAAGCAGGGCTCGGGGGCTAAAACAGATTTCTATCAAAAACCTTTTGTGTAAGATGAAGATGTAGTACTAGGTTGTTAAAGAAAATAATTGGGCACTGGGTTATGGCGGGGGAGAGGGAACGTAAACAGATGTGATCAAGTATTCGGCTGGAAACAATCATAAAAAGTTTTGGCGACATATTTTTGGGTATAAACAGCAGGTGGCACAAGTAATAACACGTTTGTGTGGAAGCTGTTAAAAACAAACCAAAATCTTTGCCGAACACAGCTTGTTTGCTAAGGGGGATGATGTATGGAGGCGCTAGTGTGACAACTTTTGTGGGGCAGCTTGGAGAGAGTGTGGAGTAGCAAATGGAGACAAGTGTGGAGGCAGGATCCCGGGGGGGGGGGGGGGGGGGGGCAGCGATGGGAGACAATGTGGGGAGGCAGCTATAAAAGACGAAGGTGGAGGCGCTATAAAAACGACGTTGTGGGAGGACTGCTATGCAGGCAATGTATATTTGGATAGTGCCTGTATGTGGCAGTCCAAAAAGTTTTCAAAACAGGAAAGGTTACGGGTTTTTTGGCACGGCCCCGTGGCCCTCCAGAAAAAATTAAAGATAAGGCTGTATGTGGCAGTCCCAAAAAGTTGTCAAAACAAGAGCAGCTGGTAGGTGCCCTCTAGAAAAATTAATAATTAGATAGAGGGCCTGTATGTGGCAGTCAAAAAAAAGGGTTGTTCAAAACAGAGGAGCAGGTAGTGTGCCCTCCAGAACAAATGAAATAGATGAGTGCCTGTATGTGGCAGTCAACAAAAGTTTTCAAACCAGAGGAGCGTAGTGGCCCTCCAGAAAATGAAATAGATTGAGTGCTCTGTATGTGGCAGTCAAAAAAGTTTTCAAACAGAGACAGAACGGGTAGGTGCCGCTCCGCAAAAATTAAATAGCATAGCGAGTGACTTGTATGTGGCAATCCAAAAAAGTTTTTTCAAAACGGAAAGCGGGTCGGGGCCCTCGAGAAAAATAATAGATAGAGTGCCTGTATGTGGCAGTCCAAAAGTTTTCAAAACAGAGGACAGAGTGTGGCCCTCCAATAAAAATGAAATAGATTGAGTGGCCTGTTGGCAGTCCAAAAAGTTTTCAAAACCAGAGGAGCAGTGTAGGTGGCCCAAAATCAAAAAAATGAAATGATTGGTTGCCTGTAATTGGCAGTCCAAAAAGTTTTCAAAACCAGAGGACAGATAGGTGGCCCTCAAAAAATGAAATAGATGAGTGCCTGTATGGTGGCCAGTCCAAAAAAGTTTTCAAAACCAGAGGAGCAGGTAGGTGGCCCTCCAGAAAAATTAAACTAGATTGAGTGCATTATGTGGCAGCCAAAAAAGTTTTCAAACAAGGAGTCAGGTTGGTGGACCCATAAAAATTAAATAGATTGAGTGCTGTAGTGACATCCAAAAAGTTTTCAAACCAGAGGAGCAGGTAGGTGGCCCTCAGAAATTAAATCCTAATAGACACTATAGCTAGAGGGCCAGTTGTGCCCTGCAAAAAAATAGCCAGTGTCCTCTGCTTTAGTGTACAACGGAGGAGAAGAAGGAGGAGGAATGAGGAGGAGGAGTGCATACAATGAGAATTATAAAGGTTGAGCTTGGCTTTCAACTCACCTGTGGAGAATGTGAAATACATGAGTAAATCCCATGATTGATTCATCTGATAAGCGTCAGGCTGTCAGCGGTCAGTCACAGCATGTATCGCTTATCGTGATGAGCACCAGCGGCACTGGAAAACCCGCTCTGACAACACCTGCATCAAGGCAGGTCAAGACCCAAGGCGTTACAGATGTCCTCTCTTGGTGAAACCGTAAGCTGTTGTAGGGACTGTGTGTGATCATTTAGGACGATGTACTCCCTCACCATCTTCTCGTAAAGATCATCCCTACTCTGCCGAGTACTGGGGACGGTACATGTCTTGCTGGGGTGACATAAACTGGCAAAGCCTTGTAAGCGTACCCCTGCCAGTGCTGGAGAAGGGCCTGCTCGCCTAATCCTCTCCTCGCTACTTTGTCCCGCAAAGTTACGCCTCTCTGCCGCTAGCAGGTGTCAGAATGGAAAAGACTGTCTTCAGCTGTTGCACCAGTGGCCTGGCTCTTCATCATTCTCACACTCCTTTATCTCCAGGGATTAGATGGAAAATTTTGCCTTGTACGTGGGTTCCAGGAGAGTGAATAACCCTTAATACAAGGTGCTGAATAAAATTTATGAAACCGCGAGGGTCACGGGATGGATAGGCAGCACTAGCATTAATCTGCCATATGCCCACAAGTTCCCAATGCGCAGAATTCACTCCCCTCACTGGCCTGACTCTCCATGTCTCTCCTCCGTCACAAACTCCTTTTTTCGTTGTGCCCATCACACACTAAACAGTTAAGGACTGAGCATGTCCCATTTTCGTCTCGCCAACATTCTCTCCTCTTCCTCATCATCCTCTCCACCTCCTCGATCGCGCTGAGAAGAACAGAACGGAGGTGCTTTGGCTATCAAAGAAATCTTCTTCCGCCCCCCGTTCTTGTGATGAGCGCAAAGACTTCCGATTCATGTGACCGAGTAGAGATTTTTCAACAGCACGAAGGAGGGATGGTGGGCCTGATGAGGGCGGCATCGCCCACTTGACCAATCTGTGTTGAATAACTCTAAAGTTATCCAGCACCTGAAGATTTCAGATACATCAACGTCCACTCTCAATGTAATGAAAGCTGACTGACCTGAACTAACCTTCTGGTGAAGTTAACATGTGGCAGTCTACAATCGCTCTGGCGCTGCTGGTAAACTCTGGATAACAGGTTAATGTATGAATTCCACCTCGTGGGCAACAGTCGCACAAACAGTCGGGTGGAGCGGCATTGGAGTCTGACTGGCTGCCTTGAGAGTGGCAGCATATGTGGTCGACTCTTTCTGAAATGCGCACAGATGCGGTGCACCTTCGTGTGCTAAATTCAGAAGATTGGGGTAATCATCTTAAGAACGGGAACTATGAGATTTAACACCATCGGCCAGGCACCAGATGCACAATGTGTTATTCTGCCGATAGTGCAGAGCGCCACCAGGTCGGCCGTTGTTACACACAACCATGCCTGGCTTCAGTTAGCATGTCCAGCACAGATCAGTTTCTGACAGCTTAGACCCTGGAATAGGCTCTTGGGCGGTGTGCATTTTACGCGTAGGCTCATTCAGTTTGAGCACCACAACTTGCGACGGCACTGCTGCTGCTGCGCCTAGAGACTACCGACTGATGGCGCCATGCCACGTTATGGTAATTCAAGAGGAGTGGGGAGGAGGGTGGGAGGAGGAGAGCATAGTAGGCCTGAGAGACCATGTGACCGAGGTAGGCCCGGCAATCCTCGTGTCAGGAGTAATGAGCGGCCCCAGGGTCAGAACTCGGTCCAATCCTCCACCAATGTGCCGTCAGTGATCATATAGTGGCCCTGCCTGCAGCATCCGAACCGTGTCTGTGGTTAAGGTGGCCCTTGTCGAAACAGTGCTGGTGCAGGGCTGGGGACGGCAATTGGGAAAAGTAGTGGCGGTGTGGACCAAATACCGAGGGGCGGCCGGTAGTTGCAAAGGGCCTCGGTATCTACACAGCCTATAGGGCAAGACTACGCCAGGCTGAGTAATTTGGAGATGATGGGACAGTGAGGGCTTGACGTGTGGGTGGGTGGAACTGTATTCCCTCTTGCGCCCTCCCAGCGTCTGGGGTATAGACAGGTTATACGCTGTTGCATGGAGACATGTGGACCTGTGGAGGCTCGTTGAGGTGAAGGTGTGGTTTTCGCGCGGGGAGGTGTTGTGTGCCGGGGTAACGTCACGGGGCCGACTAGTCAAAGCGCAATGACCACAGGGGAAGGAGCCAGGGTGTGCCCCGCCGGAGGTGAAACCGCCTTGGTTTCCATTGAGTGGGGTGTTTAGCATTCATTATGCCGGCCCGCATACTGGTGGTGGTTAAAGCTAGTAGTGGTGGAACCCCTGCTGATCCTGGTGTGGCACAGTGCACACCACAGTAGTCGTGTCATCCACTGTTTCTTTAAAGAAGACCTCCAGACTTAGAAAAATCTAGCCCTCGCCACGGGAGCTTCACTATAGAAACATTGCGCTGATGCACAAAAGCTCTGGCCCTGCCTCTACGCGTCTGGCCCCTACCACTGCCCCTCTTCCACCTTTATTTGTATATAGGGACTCGCCTCCGTCTCACAAGCACTGTCTTCACCCGGCTCTACACCCAGCTTTGGTCCTGTCACCCTCATCATCCTCGATTTCCTCAGTTCTGCTCCCCCGTCTGACACACTATCTGACAACCGTGTCATCCTCACATCGTCGACACCTCTTTACACCATTCTCCACTACGTCAAGAATGTCATCATGACCCACATACTGCGACCAGTGGAAAACCTGGGATCGGAAAAGAGCTCGCAGCAACGACAAGTGGTTTGTGGACGCTGTGGAAAGGGTCCAGAAAACCCTCAGTAATTGGATGCCCACGCCCACCCCTCGTCCTCTACCCCCTAGCCATTTTGAAAATGAAAGTCTAATATAATAGACCAAACAGAAATAAAAACTGTAAAAAATTTTTTGGGTTGGGATGTTTTTTTTATAATAGAACAAAAGTGCAGAAGAAATCAGACAGAACCACACGAAAGTATGATGCTATGTCTGTTTCTTCAACCTCACACTGACGAGCACACAATGAGTTTGTCACTTAATTTTGAAAAAAACATAATGTAAAGCCCTAGAAGGGCTGTTGGGCTCTTGTTAGGAATCACTCGCTCTGCTAACATTACTATCTAATAGAACACCCTAATGCTATTCCTCCTGACCAGCGCAGCTCTCTCCCTAACGGCATCAGACAAAGAATGATATGAGAGCGCAGGCAGGGGCTAGTCTATCAGGGTCAACCTGATCTGGCCAGCCACCACTGCTATCGAATGAGTCGACCTCGTGATGCAGGGTTGTACTGGCAGAGCTTGGCTTGTGAATTGGCTCAGTTTTCTGGCCGCCAAAAATCTAAACGCCGCGAGATGACATTTTTCTCGAGCGGGCGAATACTGTCGAGCACCGAGCCAGATGCGAGTATGCTAAGCTCATATCTATTTATAATGCTTGATTTAATGGCCGAGTTTTTTTAAAATTAAACGATGACCTTTGATTAATGATTGCCCTGGAACTAAAGTTGCTGTACATTTCCAGCATCTAGAGAGACCTTACCACCGCAATCACAGTAGGCACAGAAGAGTGGTTGGTAACTCAGAGTTGACTGTTGAAGTCAGGGCTCACTTGTAGGATTTTTTTTTAACTTGGGTCAGTCTAGGGCTTCAGAGAGAACAAATTAATGAGTCTGTTTTTGAGAAACATTTCTGATGTTTTAAATGTACAAGTATTATTGACTAACAATTATACCGCAAACATAGTGTTCTGATCATAATATGCAGTTACACGCTCTGTAAACTTTTACTGTACATAAGTAAAGTTACAAGTATATTTTCCCTCATAAACATATGAACAGGCTTCTTCATGTGTTTTCTATAAAAGTTATTGTTCCGATATTCCTTGATCTTTCATAGCGTTTGTAAGGAATCCCATAGTGGAAATAAATTTAAAGGCAGCTTAGTTCGATCATAAATAAAGCTGTATCGATAAAGTCAAAAGTCATCAGACAGATTCGGGATCACATGTGAATGGGTAGATATACCCCTACTAGGAGTATAACCAGACACATAATATTCTCTGATGGTTTTTCCCATATGTTTCGTTTTTTTAACTGTAAAACATTCATATTTTTTTCCCTGTAGTGTATCCTATTCAATTTGAATGTAATTCATTGGCAATGGTCATCGGACTATATCTCATAATGGGTATATGCATTTTAATCTATTTCAATCAAAAACATGTTTTTGTAGTTTTGTGTACAATCTTATTGTTAAACTAAAGAGAATCTGTCAGAAGTTTTCACATGTAAAGGCATTATTAGGTAGGCAGCCCTGTAGATCTGTGTAATTACGTTTGTGGGTAAGTTGCAGCAGACTGTGAAAAATGCATTTTGATTTTACGGATTGTATCCGAACTTGGAGCACTATGGTGCGTCTGATGTGACCTCTCCACAACACAGCAAAGCCAATGCTGTAGCCAAGTTTTTCTGTAAATCCTACAGTAGTTACTAGAGGTAGAAAGAAAAGGGGTTGCACCAGAATATAAATGGATTTGTCAGTCCTTCTGCTACGACACCCTGATAGGTATGTCACAAGATCTTAGGGCTGCTACCTAATGTTGTATGTCAAAAACTGCTGAGAGATCCTTCATCATAAATGTGCAGGTCTTTTTTTTAACCACTAAAAGAAAACTCCTGGCAAGCTGATACAGTAACCTTTATTCAGACTCAATGGATTGTAAAATAAAGTAAAATAATTTATTAAAAAAATGATCCATCAAGAAACAACAATGAAACCTGCAGCACTCAAACCAGGCCACTGTGGATAGAGAGGGGTATTTGTAATTCTCACCACATTGCTACCAAAAGTTTTTTTGTATTTGTGGTTGTACAACCCCTTTTATATTAAGCTATTCATGAACCATTGGGAATTTAATTCAGTGAATTGAGTTCATAAACTCCCCCAAATTGACTATCTGCTCATCTCCCATGCACTCGGTCACTGATTGATGAAATGTTTTAAAATACATAAGTAAGGGAGCAGTAAAAACGTTAGTAACTTCTGGTGTGGAAGGGCATGGAATATACCGTACCACACTTTAGGGTAACCAGTGTGAATCTATTTTATATCTGTTACAGTACATTCATTCCCTTACTTACCTAGTCACATATTTTATTTATATGATATACCAACCAGACTGGCATTGCATTAACAGCAGGATAAGCTTATGTTAATCCTGGTTTTATCCACAAACCCAACATTTTTAAAATCCATTGTCAAAGAGACCCCAAAGGATTTGGCTGGGGCAACTATTATAGAATATACGTTCCACACATACAAATTCAACTTGAGAACAAACCTTACAGAACGTCTGTACCTACTGTATAGTTGCTGTATACTTTATATTTATAATATCTGTTTGCAAACACGAGACTAACTAATTTCAGTTTTAAATCCAATTGTCCCAGAGACAACAAAATTTTTGGCTGGAGCTTACAATAATAAAGTATATGGTTTTGATACTACACAAATCTACTAAGAACA
The DNA here is from genome assembly GCA_019512145.1 of Engystomops pustulosus. Taxonomy (NCBI): domain Eukaryota; kingdom Metazoa; phylum Chordata; class Amphibia; order Anura; family Leptodactylidae; genus Engystomops; species Engystomops pustulosus. The sequence continues at coordinate 155,668,078 of CM033642.1, forward strand.
AACTCACGGAACTATCTTGTAGTAACCCAGGACTGCCTGTAATGTCCGCTGTTTGTCCATTTATTATTTCTATAATATGTGCATATCAGAGCTGCAAACAGGATCCATGGTCTGTTGTTTTGTGAGGAGTATTCCATCAATACAGACCTAGACTCAGATGCTAGTGCATTAGAAGATACTTTCAAGTTTGTTTGAGCTGCCTCTATAGTTTCATTTCGGGCAGCCGTTGTGTAGATCATAGAACACCTGGGGTGTTTGCAAATCCAGTGCCTACCACTTGTCCACAAAAAAGGTTTGGGTGTAAGTAGGTCTATAAATCCATTAGAACAATATTGGTGCCAGCTGTTTTTTTCTCAGTTTGGCCCCTGTCTTCCCAAAACTGCAATATGTCCACTGTCCAGTCATTGTTCACAGCAAAACATGATAGCACAGTCAGATTTTTATATTCTGCAAAATAGATCTTGGTGGCCAAGCCCATTCCTGTCAAAAAAAAAAAAAATATGGGAGAGACTTTTAAAAAACGTCCATTATTTTCATGGCAGTACTTTGGCTGGCAGTGCTGGATCGTCTTGTCGTGTATACCAGGGAAAGTCATTATTTGAATACACTGGTCAAGTTGCAAGTTTTCCCCACCTAAAACAGAATGAGATTTCTGTGGGGACAGAACTATAAAATTACAGAAAATCACATTGTTGATTTACTACATCATTGATTTGAGTTATAGGAATGAAATGAAGTACCAACGATTGTTATCATGGATTAAAATCCAAGCCCCTACTCATGGCAGAACACGGTCTAGTCCAGCCAAAAAACCATATGGATCATACTAGTGTAGGCAGTTGAAAGGTATGATCAAAGATAGACCTTGTTTGGCATCAACCTTACTCGCTATGTTTGGAGGGAAGTACAACTCCAAGAACACTGTCCCAACCTGGAAGCAGGAGAGAGGGGAATCACATTTCTACAAAGAAGAAATAATGGACAACCTGATCATAGTTGAGGGAGGGATAGATAGAGTAATGTCTATTTTAGCCACAACCCTCCTTTCCTCCCAGTAACACGCTTAAATTATGGTTTCATGGCTGGGTTTTCCGCATTGACAATTGACCGATAACACACAGCACCGGTCAACAACTAGTGCCTTGTAAGAAGCATTTTCAAGGTATCAGAGTGGAATATAATTCTTCCAACCAAAGCCTGAGTAAATCTAATGTAGCCCCGCGACAGCCCTAAACCGACAGATCTGGGCAGATCAGTATGGGAAGAGTGGTCAATCCCTGTCTGCAGGTGTGTCAAAGGTTTCTGTAACAAATATTATGTGCTAATTATTTATTTTGTAAAATTATTTAATGTTTATGTTTCGGATTCTCACAGTTGAAGTGTAATCTAAAAAATTACAGACTCTCCATTCTTTGTTAGTGGGAAATTTCAAAAGTGTGGCGTGTATCAAATACTTATTTTTCCAACCTTTATCTGTGATTCTAGACAGACCTAAGCAGCAGCACACTTAATACACCATTCATGGTGAAAACATGTGTTCTCCTGCTGTAATCCACTCTCTTTCTTCATTCCAGTTGTCCATGCAGGTTTCTTGCTGTAGGAGACCAATACTTGACTGCCCAAATCCTCGGCAGCCATCTGATCCAACCATATAACAGGACTTCCCAACGAAACTACAATAAATTCACCAAAAGTCACATCAACATCCAGTTTCTTATGTTTACATGTTTCTTATCTTTCATTATAGTTTCAAGACAATTTCAAAATCAAGTTCTGTTTTGTAGTTAACGGTAGTATAATCACCCCTTCAGTTAGAATTGTAAAACAGTTTGGAAACAAACTAAGAGATACATGTATTTGCTTTGTATCCAAGCCTTAATAGTCGATACTGGCATACTAATATTGTGGTCAATTGTTTACTACTGTTTTTGCTAGTGCTTACCAGACCTCTACAACAGAAAAGCAACCGTTATTCTTTACCAACAATAGTCTCTTACAATCCATACAATAGTCTGGATAATAGTATTAGATTCCAAGAATTATCAGTAACCTTCTCGGTAAATAAAGCTCATCATTCTTCTACGATCCATCAATGACTCGCTACTTGGGTTTCAGCTGTATTGGCACTTTTTACGGAAGGTCTTAACCGCACATTAACAAAGAACTTCTTTTAATCTAGAACTTCTTTTCAGTCATTTTTGTATTTTATAATCTTTCCATATCGATTAAGACTTTTTTGAAACGCAACATAGTAAGTCCAAAATATATTGAACCTGGAGGAATAACGCCACACCTTGTAAATGTGGTCTGAAATCATAATAGTGACCTTTTGCCCATCGACAAAATGGTCCAAAGATTGGGATGAAAATTTTACATGGTAAAAAATGTTTGCTACAACAAAAACAAAATCAAGGACTGGAGAACAGTTGGAGTAAAGTTTTTATTTCTAAAGAAAATTTAGGTGAAAACAAAATTGTGCATTCTTTTAGCTTCAAAGAGAGAGTTGCGGAGCACGTGCGCAGCCGCGTCGATCATCGGGACCCACCGAAAGGGAGTAATGTAAGTTGTGCTGGTGAAACTGGGGGGTGGCTGGTATTAAAGGGGAATGGCTGGCTACTAAAGGGGGTGTGGCTTGGCTATAAGGGGGTGGTAGTACTGAAGGGGGTTGCTGGCACTAAAGGGTGATGGCTGGCTACCAAAGAGGGTGGCTGATACTAAAGGGGGCTGGATAGACTATATACTAAAAGGGTGCTGGCTTGTATACTACAGGCCGGTGCTATATACGAAGGGGGTCTGGATGTATACTAACTGGGGGCGTCTTGGCAATATACACTGGGGCTGGCCTTCGATAATCTAAGCTGGTATCGGGGCTGGCTTATACTAACGGGGCTGTATAAGGGCGTGGCCAATCATTTCCACGCTTATACTCAAGTCAATAGTTTTTTCCCAGTTGTTGGGTGGTAAATAGGAGCGTCCGCTTATACTCGGTCTACTCAATATAAAGTTTCCCTGCTGCTGGCATTGTGTGACGTTGGAATGCAACTTTGAACTTAACAGACTTATACTTAATATTGTTTAGAGAGAAGATTCCTTATTATTTGCAAGTAACCATTTTGGTCTCTTCCCTAAGACCCTATCAGACACAACCAACTGTTTATATAAATAACAGAATAAAGTAGGTACGGAACAGCATTAGGCCCACTTGAATTTTTCAATCGTTTTATATCATCATTATATCATTCAAAAGTTTTTTTTCCCATTGATGTAGAAGCGTGACCGCCATCTTGACAGTAAAAAAAACAGGCATGTACATATGTTTCTAATTAGTAAACAAGCACAACTGAAATATCACTGGTCATAAGTATTCAGACTCTTTGCTTATATTTTGCTAGACAATTATATTTTAACTACATGCTGTCCATTTCCTTCTATTCTCTTGAAATGGTTCAATGGAGTCCATATTTGGTTTATTAAACTGATAGGACTTGTTGGAAGGCACACAGCTTTTTAAATGCAACCTAACCTAACACACTCGGTGGCATAGCAAGAACAGTAGAATGCATGAAGTCCTAGAACTGCCCAAAGACAGAATTGTGGCAGGGAAAAGATTCTGGCCAATGTTACAAAAGAACTTTCTGCAGACCAAGGTGCCTAAGAAGGCACAGTGGCCTCCATAATCCTAAATGGAAGAAGTTTGAGACACCAAAACTGTTCCTTCAACCTTGTCATCCAGAACAAAGAGCTTGGAGGAAGAGGTGAAGAAGAATTCCAAGATCAACTGTGGCTGAGTCAAACTATCACTGAAGCCCTCCACAGTCAGGGCTATGCAGAGTGTGCCAATATGAAATGTTGCTTACGTTTCCAAAAAAAAGGACATGAAGACTCCAGCTAGGTGAGACATAAGATTCTCTGGTCTGAGGAGATGTAAAGACTGAACTTTTTGGTCTTATTCCTAAGCGGGATATTGTGGATTAAAACCAGCACTGCTCATTTAAAGGGACTGAATACCTGTCCTTACCCATGTAAGGATGTCATATATAGTAAAAACAGACAAATATTCCAGACTATATCTTAGAAGTTAAATCAACGCCTGGGTACCATATACTCAAAAATGGAAACACAATAGAGCTAAAGTGTGGCAACTTGAAAAAACACCTATGTTGCACTATAGTTATATTGTAGAAATATACAAGTATATCAATCAACAGATTTTGCAATGATATAAGCAATGGTAATAGGCAAAACGGAGCAAGAGAGATATCAATGGCAGTAGAATAATATATGCTTGGTATTCCATTAGAAAATGGGTTGTTGCATTTGAGAGTATCTGCGCTCAAGTGTGATGGTTGGCAACTGCCGGTAGTAGTAAAGACGCTATCTGCTGTGTGCTGGGGTCCTTAATGTTTCTTTGAAATAGAAACGGCTAGTGAACTTCCTCCGGTCTGTGTGGAAGTGCATTTCCCAGGGGGAGGAGGCCCCGGCTCCTGACGTATATGGAGGTAATACGTGCGTAGAAGTGGGTATGTGTTCCACGCTGGTGAAAGCAAACAGTAAGTATGTAGGGGGATGATTTTGTCGATAAAAGTACTGTGAGCTATAAATAAAGTTTTAAAAAAACGAAAAGTGTGGGCATATGGTCATAGGTTGCAGATATACTGTCCAGCAGAGGGGAACATTAACCCCTTATAGGAGCGAGGGTTTTCGCCTCATTTCTCTCCCCTTCGCTCCAACTTCAAAAATCCATAACCTTTTCATTTTTCAGACCGAACTGATTGAGGGACATTTTGTGGTACAAATTTACTTTCCCGTGACATGATATTTAATTTTAACCATGCCGTGCCACTGCGAAGCTGAAAAAATTCCAAACGGTGGAAAAATTGAAAAAAAAAACCGCCCGTGCGTCCATGTTCTGTGGTCTCATTTTTACGACTTTCACTCTTCGCTTCAAATCCACCTCTCTTTAATTCTTTGGTTCGGTGCAAAGATCGCGTGATACCAAATTTATACAGGTTTATTGTGTTTTAATACAGTTCAAAATAAAACAGAATGTGTACAAAAAGAAAAAAAAATTTTGGCCATCTTCTGACGCTAATAACTTTTCATACTTTGGCGCACGAATGTGTGAAGGGGATCCCATTTTTTCGAAATGAAAGCGACTTTTTCACTGCTAACCATTTGAGGTCTGTGCGATCTTTTGATCATTTTTTTATTTCATTTTTTTAATGTTATGGTAAAAGGTGTAAAAGTCCGCATTCTGACATTTGGGCGCGCATTTTCCCTTCCCGCCTCTGAGGTCACCGCCGCCCAATAACCCGTTTTTTTGTGTTTTATATTTTGATAGATTGGACATTTGGGGACTCGGCGATAACCTAATATGTTTGTGATTTTTACTGTTTATTTTTGTTTTATCTCAGTTTCTAGGGAAAGGGGGGTGATTAGAATTTGTTTAGTAATTTTTATTAATTTTTTTTCTTTTTTAAACTTTTTTTTTTCTTTTTTTTTCAACTAGCTTTTAGACCATCTAGGGTACATTAACCTAGATGTCAGATGGCTGCTACCATATACTGCAAACTTCTGTTATTGCAATATATTGCATTTTTTTGCAGCACATTCATTACAATGAGCCCTGGCTCATTGAACGAATCTGCAGCTGCCATGTATGCCTCTTTGTCAAGAGAAACACGAGGCTACCTGGCAACCGATAGCCGCGCCGCCCCCCGTTACGTTCGGGGGCGTGGCGATCACAAAAAAGATGGCGGGCGCCCGCGCGCCGCCTCTTTTAAACGCCGCCGGCGACTTTGCCGGCGGCAAAGAAGGGTTTAGTAGCCGCGATCGTTGGCAAGCACGACCGCGGTTATTATCGGGTGGGGGTTTTTTGCAAATGCAAAAACCCCCCCTTTGTATGAGAGGCCTCAGCCCCTGCGCCCTCTTATCATCCCTTATACCTCTGCGCCGTAGAGCTACGGCGCGAACGTTAAGTTTAAAAATCCTATTGTCCCCATTGGGTTTTGGAAATGGGTATTGCCACAAAAACTAAGGTCAACAAACAAATCAAAAGATGGCCATGTAAAAGGCCGTAAAAACGAAATTCCACATATATATTTTTTGTTGTTTTTACATCATAACATCAAAATAACACAGCAGAGCTATGTCCCCCCAACTGTGATATCCATTGAAAACTTATGGAAGGTATAGGAGAAGAGTTTATATAGCTGTACCCAGGAAAGACGTGGACTGTCAATGTGTACCTTTCTGTACCTATAACCTACAATACTTTCAGTGATTAGTAAGAGATTTACGGCACTGTAATTTGTTTTATTATTGTGCTGCTTTTTCAAAAGACTTTTGGAATAACTGGCAATGCAAAAACAGAGGATTGCTAATTAAAATATATGTCTAAAGCACACTAATCTACAAAGTCTTTTGCATTCTGTCCCTTCAGTCCTTTCATCCTCATTGCTACTTAATAAGAGATGTATCTGGTACATTTATAATTATGTAAAATATGTATTATCAGAAAATTAACCATTCATAGATAACGAATTTAGGCCTTAACTTTTATTTTAGGGTCAGGGTAATTTTGCTCTCTTTTTTGGTAAATAAATATAACTTAATTTTGGGTAAAAATTTCATTGTTTTTTACATTCATCCATTTTTCATTTGGAGTCTTTACAAAAAAAATTTAGTTTCATTAAATTTTTTATTTGATATATGACAAATGACTAGATATCCCTGAGGCCCTTGATGTTATTGCTCTATGTTATGTTAATTCACCAAAATGATATTTACCAAAACATAATATTTGGATTCTATACAGTACAATACAATGGGTATGGAAAGTAATTCATTCCCCTTTACATTTTCAACAAATGTTTTCATTTGCAGCTAATTGTAAACCATGGTTCACATGGTTCTAAGTCTTCAGCCCCTTTGTCAATTTGAGTATAAGCACATTTTGAGCTAGTTACAGTCATGAGTTTTTTTAATTAAGTTTTTTCACACTGGATTTGGGGATCCTCTGCCATTTTTCCCTTGGCAGATCCTCTCCATTTCCCTCAGGTTGGATGATAAGTGATGAGCCTTTTCAAGTCTCCCCAATATTTCAATAGGGTTTAGGTAGCGGCTCTGGGGCCTAATCAGAATGGCCACAAGTTGTCCTAATCCGCTGCTTTATTATTCTAGCTATGTGCTTAAGGGTCATTGTCTTTTTGTAATATAACCTTCAGCCCAGTCTGGGTGCAGAGCCTCTGGAAGAGGTTTTTCACCCCAGGCTATCTCTGCACACGGCCACAATTAATTCTTTCTTTCATTTCAACCAGTCATCCTGTCCTGCAGGCTGCATACCTATATATAAAGTTCAAGGACATCTACCATCAGGATTAAGGATCGTAAACAGCACACTGACCAGAGTGGGTGTGTGCCCCTCTGTCAGATCTGCTCTTTTTTTAGTCTTCTTATGCCCTTGTTTGTTAAGGAATAAAGACCCGCTGTTCATTTTGCATATTTTTTAAACCTTTTTTTTTTAAATAAGGTCCTAAGAAGCTGAAAGCAAGAGCAGTGCCCTGACAAGGAGGCCAACCCAGCAATTTAAGTTGAAATTGTTTTACAATCCTTCATCCTGGTGTAAATGTACTTTAACTAAGCAATTAAATTTTACAAAATTAAAACAAAAATATTTCTAAAATTTATTCTATAAAATTATAGATGTTTCCCCTTATTTTGATTACTGGAAATGTTATTATTTTTAAACTGGGTCATGAGTATAAAAATATGTGGTGGGTTGCCTGTTCTATTTCTTGGAAATAGTTCAAAATATTTGGTTCCAGGAATGTTTCTATAAAGATCTCTTACTCACTGCACTGCATGTGTTGAGATTTACAATTCAAAAAGGTTAATTCTTGGTAATTTTTTTTGTATATTTGTAGTGTGTGGCCACGCAGGCCAGGTTTATGTGCTAGCTGTTTGGAATGATCCTTAACCTATACATGTGGTTTACCGTAGTTTTCATGTTCATGAGGTTCTACTGTTGTGCAGAAATTTATTCTAAAATGACTGCTCGCTAGTTCTTTTTCTAGAATTCTGTTTGCTTTAAGAAAGACTCTGCAGGCCTTCGATAAATAAAAATTTTTCTAACACATTAACTGGCAGTTGCTGAGCTATTTTAAAACAATGCAGATTTAACCCCTGATTTAGACAAATCTTTTTTTTCAAGAAAATGTAATATCTTCATAACTTTAAATTTATTGTTTATATCCTTATAGTGCAATATAAAAATTTTTATTATATACTGAAGTTCAAAATTAAGATAACATGTTAAACACTTGATTCTTTTCAGATAATATGTAATCCTCTTTAAATTCAACATTTGATGATTTTTTTATATGTTACAGCCATGTCACTAGAACAGTGTCCTGAAGCACAGAGAAAGATTATAATTAAACATTTTCTGAAGGTTACATATACCAATCAGTAAAATGTAGAGGCCTTTGCTTTGAATGACTTCAGCACATCGGCGGTCCCCCAATGACATCACTACTTTCACTACTCTCTGCTCTGGGGGATTTTGTCCACTCTTCTTTCCGTTTCTCCACAGTTCGTGGCGTGTTTCTTGGTTATAAATTTGTCATAAGGATTTTCCAGAGGTTTTATATTGGGATTAGATCAGGCTTGCCCATTTCATTTTTTTAAATGGTTTCAAGAGTAATTTGCTGATGTGACAGGGGGGCATTATCCTGCATAAAATTTGGCTGCTCTTGTTGGGATATGTATCATAGTTTTTTTTTCTGTGATTATAATTAAGAGATTTGTAGGTCTTTTTTGCGCTTATGTATGATCATGTCTTTTTTTCTTGTGATACATGTTCAGTTTTTTGCCTCTCCTGGAGACATTTTGTTGCAAATGTCAATCCACATGGACACAAGCCCATGTGAGAGTATATACTGATGGACACAACCATGTAAGGGGGTTATATACAGGAGTGGACCAAGCCATGTGAGGGGGTTTATACCGAGTGGACCTATGTGAATTTGGATTTGAGGCCATGCCTGCTTTTTTAAGCACTCTAGTGACATACCGCGGGATATATGACATAGCGGCTGCGGGTCCCATGTGGTGTTAAGCGTACGGTTACACTTGTTTTTTTGGTTCCCGTTTTCATTGCAGCTTGTAAGACAGCGTGAGAGGTGATTTGGCCTAATTACCTTACTGCTAACATGGCATTTACAAAATGCAATCGTTAACACATGGTGAACACTTGTGTTTACATATCATTTTGTAACCACTAATGTTCAACATTAGTGTAATTAAGCAATAATCTCTCTGCAGCTGTTGTATATGTCTTTTCCCAAATAAAACCAAATGCCCGGTATAAAGTGGTGACACATAAGCAAGACTGCGAAAGCAATAAAAAGACAGGGTTAAATGTAAAAAAAAATGTGTCGAGTATGTACAAAATGTATACATTTTTTTACCAAACGAAATGTGTGTGACAAGGCTATGGTGGGCATAATATTGGAGTACTGCGATGGTAACACAGGTCAGGGGTGTCAGTTAATTCGCACATTTACATATTACTAACCTTTAAGGTGCATCCCTCTGAAAACTAATCCAGTGAGAAACAGTCGCAAAGGAATAAGCAAAATGTAAAGTTAGACATAAGTAAAATCGGACTGAACATCTGAAAAAAATAAGGTCTAAGGCCCACTGCAAAGGTGCCTGGCTGCATAAAGATCCAGAAAAGTCAATGACAAATCTTTCTGACGAAGAGTCTCACAAGCTGAAATTAGAACTACTCTAGAACTTCAATCCCCAGATGCATTCAGCTAAGCTGGATCACCGATCACAGCATAGCAGGTTAAATCAGGGCCACCAAGATCTGCAGAAGTAACTAACAGTATTTACTCATTTACATATCACTTTAATGGGCTTGTCCCATTTATGTTAATGTTTTTCCTATGTACAGGTGACATGTTAACAAGCAGCTTACCAATATATATGCAGTTAAAGTGCTGCACCAATTTTCATGTCCACGAGTGTACATTTACTTTTGCAAACTGTAAGCTTTGTCTACCCCCAGTACTTTCACATTCTATAATATTCTTAGATTATATTATATTTTAGAATTCCAATGCACAGTCCTGGTGTCATGTGTAAAAAGGAGAATCTTTAAGTATGATTCTTTACCCCCCCCCCCCCCCCCCCCCCCCCCCCCCCCCCAGACCCCCCCCCCCCTCTAGTTTCCACAAACTGTACACATCCAAGTAAGGGAACCTGTCATCATCAATTGGCCTAATAACCACTACCAGAAATTGTAAGCCCGGAACACCTTCTAGTTTTGTTTTTTACTTTTTGAAATGAGAGTACTTGGTTGTATAAAGTCAAGAGGAGGAAAGTTTAACACAGCCAAAGTTGGGAGACTGAACCTACTCCTTTTTGATTGAAATCATGCATCAGACTTCAGGAGATGCCTCCAACTTCTTTACAAGTTTTTTTTTTTTGTTTTATTTATTTCATTAATAAAAGGCCAAACCTATTACAAGATCACTAGTCTAATTAGGACACTCTACACCAGTATATGATTGTATAGTCCGTTCACATTTTTTTCGTAAATTCTGCTTTACATAATTTAATGATGACTTTTGTCTTACAATATTGGAATAATATCCATATTTCCTATTGATCTTCTCATTCTCAAAAATATAGGGCAGTTGAAGCTTTTTCAAAATACATAAATACGGGAAAAAAAAAACACTGAAAACCTCTCAGCCATAACTGTCCACATTCTTTTCTAACAATAGCCAATATTTACTGTAAGTCTTACCTAATCTGTTTGTGTGCATTGTTGATTTTCAGTTAGGGTTCAGGAAGCACAGGAATATATACATCCACCTGATGAACTCAGATATGCCTGAGCAAGGAACAGAGGCCATATTTAAGATGACTGTATTTATTAAGGGTCTCACAGGATTGGTACCCCCTCTAAATGATTGGGAAAGGTACTACGTATTAACGTAAAGTTTAATTCAAATCTTCTTTAGGTTATAAGGGAAAAATATGTTTCTAGTAGATTGGAAAATCCTTACCTAGTTTATGTAAAAAATTTAAGCCTCTAAAACACTGAACCCCTCAACATATGTGTCCCAGCCACTATTGCAGATGTGTATTGTTTTTGTCCCTGACTTCATTTTTAGCTCTTTGTTTTGGCCAGATATCTGTCACGGTTATTGCATTTATTGGTTCGAGTGGTATCCTTATGCTAATTTCCATAGCACAGTTTGAAGGGTTGCTTCTTCTAGCCTGATATTGGCTATTAGATATATGAGGCTATCTTTAAAATCCTTGCAGCTTTCTCCTTAGTGGGCGGGACTTCCTGTTGTGATTTAGCTCCCAGGCACTGAGCCAAGCACTGAAGGCATTCAATGAACCATGAAGCAATTTGTAATTAGATGACCTAAGGGAGCTGTCAAACTGATAGAAGAGCCGGGAAAGAAAGAGTTTTGCAGTGTGGGGCACACACCGGCAGGTATTATCACCTTTTGTTCATGGACAATTATTAATTAATTCTGAATCCTGATATAACGCTGTAGGGTAGGGGGCTTCTTATATATTTGTACTGGGGCCAGATCTTTTTTGCTGGGGGGGGGGGCTGTATATATTTATATAACCAGATTCTTCTTTCCCTTGGGGGGTGCTGTATATATTGAATATGTGCCAGATTCTTTTTTTCCTGGGGAGAGGGTCTCTATCTATTTATATGGGCCAATTCTTTTTTTCCTGGGGGGTGGTATCCTATTTATGAGTCAGATTCTTTTTTCCTGGGAGGCTGTATTTATTTATATGGGGATAGATTCTTTTTCCTGGAGTGCTGTATATATTTATATAATGTCAGATTCTTTTTTTTTCTGTGGGGTCTGTATATATTTATATTGGCCCAGATTCTTTTCTTTTGGGGCAAGGGGGAGGCTCTATATATTTATATGGAGCTGGATTCTCTTTATACTGGTAGTGGCTTCTATATATATTTATATGGGGCTGGTTATTGGTTATACTGGGGGGTCTGTATATATTCATATGGGGACAGATACTGATATCTTAGGGGTGTCCATGTCTGTATATATTCATAATGGGACAGATACTGTTTATACTGGGGGGAGGGGGTCTGTACGTAACTAAACTTAACATATATAGCTATATAAAATATTAATAATCAGGGGTTGGCTATATGTGAGGCTGTATATAAATATAATAAACTAGGGTAGGGAAATCTACTGTATATATTTGGGGCAAGTTAATATTTAAATCAGGGGTTATATATATATGGGAGGCTGTATATAGTCAACTGAGGGGAGATCTAAATATGGGGGCACTATATTAATTAACGGGAGAAACTATATGGGACTCTGTATAAAAGTAACTGAGGGGGTGCTATATATTGGGCCAGATCATGGATGCATCTGCCATGAGGCAAGATGAGGCATTTTGCCACTCTAATGTGGACGATTCCTGCGCCCGTTGTCCGCAGAATCACCCACCAAATAAATCCACCTGTCTACTTAAGACACAGGCGCAATTTAACATGCGGAGCGCGACACCACCTTTCCGGCTCCTGGCGTCACACTCTGTAGCCGGGACACAGGCGGCGCTGATGACATCAGCCGCCTGTGTCTCTGATTGGAGGAGCGGCGTGCCATAAGAGCCACGTGCTGTGGGATCAACTGCCTCTAGTTAAATTAAGTGTTTATTTTTTTCATACACGTTTCAATTAAATGTGGGTCATAGTATAAGGGGCGAATATTAATATAATGGGATAGGGGTGGGGGTGGGGCTTCTATATATAGTTATATGGGACCAGATTCGTTTTATACTGGGGGGGGGCTGTGTATATTTATATTTGGGACAGATTCTTCTTATACTGGGGGGGCTGTGTCTGTTTTTCCTATTAAGCCAATTATCGTATACTGGGTGTGGGGCTGTTAATTTATATGGGGACAGATTCCTTATACTGTGGGGGCTGTATTATTTATCTGGGGCCCAGATTCCTTTAATACTGGGGGGATGTGGTATTTTTTATATTTTGGGCCAGATTCTTCTTATCACTGGGGGGGACTGTGGATATTTATATGGGGACAGATTGGTTTATCTGGGGGCTGTGTATATTTATGTGGGTACAGGATTCTTCTTAGCTGGGGGCTTAAATATTTATTGGGCCAGATTTATTTTACTGGGGGGCTGTGTATATTATATTTGGGACCAGATTATTCTTAGATTGGGGTGGCTGTCTATATTTATAATGGGGACCGATTTCTTTGCAGACGGGGGGCCATAGAGATATAGGGTAATTCTAGTCTGGGAGGGCTGTTATATGGATCGTGTATTACTAAGCTGGGGATGTATATGGGATACAGTATAGTACTAAGTTGCGGAACTGTATAGGGATACTGTAATATACTAGCTTTGGAGGGCTGTTATGGGAAACAGTATATTACATGGCTGAGAGCTGTATATGGATATAGTTATTACTAAGCCTGGGGATGTAATGGGATCAGAATATTACTAAGGCTGGCAGGGGGCTGCATATGGGATACAGTATATTTCTAATCAGGAGGCTGTCATATGGAGTATTTATTTCATGCCTAACTATCCCAATTTCTAAATTAGTACTTATTAATCACATGGGTAAGCTGACACTCTCATCCATTTGCACACTTCCTTTAAAGTGGTATTCCCGTGGGACATTCCGTTTTTTCCCACAGTGCATTGCATTTATAGTGAACAGTGCCACGATCAATCATTTGCCTCTTCAGATAGCACCCCATACTCTCATTAAAAGGAACAATCTAAAGCTCTGGCTTTTGAAGTGTGAAGGAAATCATGACGTTTTGGACCCCTGAAGGTCACTCAGTTATCCTTTTATACACTCCCCAGAATGCTCGGATCTGAGAGCCGGAGTGAATTAAATTTGTCCACAAAACTACGCAGATATGGCACCAACACTAATCACAACCCCTGATAGTTATAAGACCCCTTTCATAGCCTCAGTGAAACATAATCTTACCACCCAAGGAGCTTCCACCAGTTCTCCTTTAATATAAAGGAATATAGGGTGAGGAACCTAACTCGGTAGCATTATATAAGCAGACTCGGAAGTGTTTTTATATTTCATTGCCTTCGGGCACCTATACAAAACAATATATACATAAGATATACACAGTAAGTAGAGTACAAAAATACAAGGTAGCACTATAAGTACAGCAGTTCAGTATTAGATTCTTGTTTGTGGGCCTATTAAACTAGTTTTCCACACCTTAAGATCTTCCTCTGCCTTGATGGTATAATGGTACCCAGAAAAAGACGATGTGGGCTTAGAGGTGTCTGTCCCCCCCCCAGGGTGATCATGGGTCCCTCCTCCCCTGGTATTATGTCCCAACCGGAGACGTCATATCTTCTCAAGGGAATCTTAGGGTCATGGTTCTGGTGTCATTGGTCCGTGTGACTCCCTGCATCGCATTGATCCCAACCATTTTTTTATGGTCCTATGCAGATATATTATATTCTGGACCCAAGGCTTAATAGAGCCCTGTGCTTTCCTTATTTCCTGAATAAGAAATACAAAAATGTAGTTTTCCTTGGTCTGAATGGACTATAACTCCATAACATTCTAATCATGTAATTGGTTTAAGATTTATATGGCGCTTTGTCTCATGTGTGAAAATTGGAGGGAAATCAGCTCAATCTTTGGAGATTGAGGCTGGGGAAATGCTATGAATCCCAAGCATTCTCTCCATTTAGGTAGAGAATGTAATTTATTGTGCATGAAGAATACATAAGTTCCTGCCCAGGTTTGGCTGTTTAGGGGTTCTGGGGGAGATTTTCATCAGAAATGTCTGAGGTAAAACTCAGTTCTAGTTGCCGATTGAAATCCATCAGAGATCAGCTTTAATTTCCTAACATTCTGTGGGAAAATAAAACTGTGAAAATCTGCAATATATATAACGCACAAATATTTTTGAGGAATTTCCACTACAGTATAATATTTACCATCTTATAGGATCCCCCCACCGTTACCAGATTATTTTTTTATACCAACTGCTTCATTTGATGGTGCTTTAGCTGCATGGAAAGTCTTGATCCCCAAATCTTTCTGAATCACATACTGTTAGTGTTTCCTTAAGGCACTAACTAATAAATCGTATATAGACTACAGTGGTCCCCTCCTTAAGGCCACCCGAACTTACGACGACCCCTAGTAAAAGACGGACCACTCTCCTACTGTGACTCTGGTGAAGCTCTCTGGATTGTTTTACTATAGTCCAGACTGCACTTATCAGCTGTAAGTTGTCTGTAATGAAAGCTTTTATTGACAATAACTTGTTCCAATTGCAGCAAATTTGGGAAACTCCAATTGTCACTGGGCATAAAAATTTTTTTTTGTCTGGAGCTACCATTATAAATATACATTTTTGAGTTAACCAACAATGCAACTTAAGTCAAACCCAAGGACCTATTCTTGTTATTAAACCCGGGAACTGCTGTACTTAGGTTTTAGGCAGCGCTGGCTCAGATTTCATATACCCGGGGAAACCGAACCTCCAGCCCTTCCAGCAACTTGTGGACAGTATTAAAATCCAGAAAAATAAAACAGTCCATGTTCCTTAAAATATTCCCTGTTTATCATTTCAAACAGCCCTGTCATGGTTATTTTATATACAGCCCCTCATACTTTACTATATACAGCCCCCTCGGGATGGGTTATTATTACAGCCCTTACCCTCAGCAGGTACTGCAATGCTGCAGGGGACTGAGATTTCGCGAATATGCCGAAGTGCTGGTCCGGCCCTGTTTTTAGGTATAAATATGCTGACATGCTATTGTATTTAGGCTGTAATATTGCCCTACAGTTTGGATTTGTTGCCCTTATCTTTTTACAGTAAAACATAAGACTAAATTTTTATTGTTTTAGAGATGTTCAGCATATATGCATCACTGTCTACAATGTCTATTTTTCTAATGTTCCAACAAATTATTGCACTTTTTTGTCATATTCTGTGGAATCATTAGCGCAGTGTTAGAAATAGTTCACTGCAGGGCAATTCGCTTCTCGGTCAAATTGCAGCACTTGCCATATCACCCACAAAAAGAATTCCCCATTGATTTATATAACTAGCCGCATTGTCTGCTCTATCATCTAATGCTTATTTCTTGTCTGCTTGAATTATTGACCTCTACTTATCACAGGCCCATTACCTCCCCCCTCTCTGAGTTTATCTGTTTCTACGGGAGTCCTGCATGAATTCTTGTTTAAACATTTATCTGTCATTTACAGATGGGGAGGAGCTTCTTCATTCTGGGAATCTTGACCGTATAACTATAAATTAGGCAGGAGAGTAGAGAGCGGTCACCTCAGCACGAGATAGACGGGACAAAACTTTGTTAATGTGAGAAAGATTCATGAACAAGATGACAATAACTTCTGCACAGAATCGTTTTTATATCTGTACCTAGGTTTTTATAGGGGATTTATGCCCTTTTTATATTACAATTTGAAAACTTTCAAATTCCAACAAAGGGGAATGCAAAAAAAAAAGAGGTAAAAAGAAGTCAGTTATTTAAACATGTATTCATAAGGAATGGCCTTTCGATTAGATTTGTATAGCTGTATTGATCATGAGATCTACGTAGACGAAAATGGTCTCTGGACCCTGAAAGTCCTCCCTCAATAAATAATCTGAGTCTGTTAGATTTTTCTTTGTCTGATCTTTGTTTCCACTCCGACGCACTATAAGGGGGGCATCCAGGTAGCTATGTATAGTACGGGGAGCTAGGAATTATAACATTTTGGTGTACTTTTTGACCTTGATCACTTTTTGTGAAAATGGCAAAAAGGGGGCTGTTTAAGACATTTGGGTTGTCGTTTTCTGTTACGGGGTACACCGACAGGAATGACTGTTTTGATATGACATTTTGATAGGCATTTAGGGACACAGGGATAGCTAATATGTTTCTTCTTTTTTTTTTTTGATCATTTATTTTTATAGCAGTTATAGGAAATGTGGGGTGATTTAAACTTTTAGGCTTTTTATACTTTTTTTTTTACCTTTTTAAATTTTTTTTTTTTACACTTTTAGACCCCTCGTACTTCAATCCATATCATTTCTATCATAGACTGCATACTACAGTACTACAGACACCAGAAAGCAAACTGAATGATGGGTCCTGGACTGTCTAGCATAGACTTCCGTCTGTCCATGGCAACTGATTGCTCCTTTGATTACCTCATGGGCGCCACAATCTCATCTCATCAAGGTGGTGGGCTGAAAACTTGAAAAAGTCGCATCCGCTGGCCATTTGTCAGGAATTGTGACTTTTTTATCTTTGTACACCTGAAAACTGGTGTACAGGCATGATCAGTTTCTGCCCCCCCAATTGACTTTGTACATGCGCATCTGCATATAGTAGGAGCTGAAGCATCTCTGTGTGACATGTGGTCGTACAGTAACAGTATATGATTTTGTAAAAAAACCAGGGATCCATATACTGCAAATGACATGCACACTACTTTATAAAGTACTCACACTACATTATAAAAGTGGTTATCTCTAGTTAACTTTTGCCACCCTGGTTGGTATACCTTGGATAATTTTTGGGCACAAATGTTGCCACATGTGAAGTATTTTTAATTTCTTTACTCTTTCATCTAAGCCATCTAGATACAGGGCTACCATTGGGCCTAGCGTTCTAAAACAATAATGTCTCCAGTCTAAGAAAATTGAAGTCTAACTTAAGACAACCCAATATGGAGCCACACTTTTCTGGTTTTATTTTAGAGGTTATGACTGGACTGGGGTAGGAATTAACCTTTTATATAATGTGTATGTAACCATTCCGCCATAGTTGTTGGGTGGTTGTAAACTGTATATGTTTTTCACCTCTTAACGCTCCCCATCCTACTCTTACGCATGAAGTTGTTAAGGATGTATGAAGAGGGATTAGCGTGAGCCCTCTCATAAGACGTGAGGTTTGTGGCTATTCATCCCAATACCCACTAATAACAACCTGCAATCTGCACTAATTGCACATTTAACCCTTAATTGTGTTGCAGCCACATGTGGCTATGTCTGTTTGGTCCATATCCGATTTGCACCACCCCAAAAGTTGTGTAGGCTTAGAGTGAAGGACACAGGACTAGCACACCGGCCATGCCACCTGTGACACAATTTCTATAATTTTGGACAGTCTGGTACCTTAACACCAAGTCCCCTCTTGCTCCACATGCGATAACAGTTACATGCGTAACTTGTCTGAGACTTCATAAATGTAACCACAGAAACTGTAAAGAAATCAACATCAGACATTCTCCAATTTGAAAAAAAAAAGGGGGAGAAACATGTAACAGTTTGATGCATTAGACCAGTAAGGAACACTCCATTTATTTTATAAGGGAAGAGGGGTAAAAAGTAGAGCAAACATTAGAATGAGAGGGACTTTTATTACTTTATGCCATGTCAAGCAACTTTTCCCAGTTAACACAATATCCACAGTGAAATCCCAGTTTGGAGGAACCCACCTGATTTGGTCAAGACACCCTTCTATACCACAAATATCGCACAATGCTTTATGTTTTGAGATGATTTAGCTCGTCTTGTCTAACTTCGCCTTAGTAATTTTGACCACTTGATGCATGGGATAGAAAAAAGGTTGGAAAGCTTCCAGTCGCATGGGGCTGGCTACGTTCATTAAAGTAGATTGCCATCAAGACTTTTTTGTGGCTTTTGAGAACTATTGCTTTGACTGCTTAAAAATCATTGGTTTAAGTTGTGTCCAACATCCACATGTTGTTTCTATGACATGATATAAATGCAAAATACACAGTTTACAGTAAATAATACGAGCAACCTTGTATAATTTGAGAAATTAGCATCTAGTTATGTTCTCAGACCTTTTCATTCAAAGGAAAGCTCTCAGGCATTTAAGCATTTTCACATTAAATTAGCTATTTGTGATAGCCAAGTCCCCATACTTCTCATTTTCCTGTAGTCTATAGAAAAAATATAGTAAACCCATGGACCGCAACTATAATAACAAAATAATTGTGACTGGATTGTTGAGACAATACCTGTCCATACACTACATGTTCCAGTAATTCTATGACTTGGAGATATACTGACTAGTTACCGGCTTGCAACCCTTGTGTTACTGATAAGCACAAAATCCTGTCTGTGCAGTACTCTTTATTATATAGTACACCTGCACAGAAGTCAAAAGACATCAAGTCCCCTGCACCACATCCTATATTTATCTTATTGTTCCTGCTTCCTATCCTACTGTAACCCAAACAGGGCTAGGATTCTGTTTGTGTTGAACATTTTTTAATTATAGCCTGTTTACAAACTGTTGGGCGTATAATTTTTAAGAGTGATATTAAACAATACCCTTTGGATCATCTACACGATGGGGGTGTTGCCTATTTTTTTTCTACCTAGCGGATTTGGGCGATTACACATTTGGAACATCCAAGTGGGTATGAACAATCACATAGAGTTGTACATAGGAGTGGTTTTTTGTCCCCCCACTATCCGTATTAAGGAATTGTTTTCCTGGCTTTCTCCTTTGATTTCCCACCTGGCAGTGAGTGAGGAGCTCTTCAAAGCAAAATCATGAATATAGACTTACCCAAACATTCTATTTCATAACAGCAGTATAGCAAGATGACAGCATTTGCACCCAAATAAAGAGACATAGTAAAAGAATAATCTTAAATGGGATTCCCACTACAAACAGCTTTACTCTTCTCCAGCCTGTGATCTTTACTGGATTAATTCAGAAGCAGCAAATTGTCAATGTACTGCAGAAAGTTTTATTGCAATATATAAATAAATAAAGGGCTTCAACTTTTCACTCAAACTAATCTTAACCCTTTCCCGACAGTGATGTAATATCATGTCACGTGTCGGCTGGCAGGTACATTGAGAGGGGGTCACGGGCTCAGCCCTCTCCATAGCTCGTAAGACTTTGCTGCATATCGCATGTCATTTTTAGCTGGTGACAAGTTCCAATAGCCTATGACAGTGATGGCTAACCTATGGCACTGGTGCCAGAGGTGGCACCAGGAGCCCTTTCTGTTGGCACTCAGGTCCATCACCAAGAGACCTCCAGGGATCTTCCCTGCAGGCCCCAACAGCCCGGACTTGCTGTGCAACAGAGCTATTTTAACGTGACAGCTCTACCTGGGATTATTTTCTGCTTTATTGCTGTCCTCAGGGGCTGGTATTCAATGAAACTGTGACAGAGAAGGGAGTATACATCACAAATTAAATTTCTGTGTGCACTTTGGCGATAAATAATCGTGTCTTTGTTGTAGTTTTGGCATTCGGTCGCTAAAAGGTTCGCCATCACTGGCCTATGAATGCCTCATTTAGAGCTTTTTCAGCATTCCTGATCAATTTCTGTAGTTGTATAGTTCATTTAACATTACCCTGGCCTGCATGCCAGCAGGAGTGTGATCTTGGGAGGGGGGACAACTGCAGTTTGTGTGTGCCCGTATCTCTGGGCACTATTTTCTGTTTACAGGTTTAAAGCAGCTTTCTATTTTTGATAAAACGGGCATTCTCCTTATTGGGCATACCTAAAGTGTTTATGATTTTTACTGTTTTATAAATGATTATATCAGTTCTAGGAAAGGGGGTGATCTTAATTCTTAGGTTTTTTTATTATCAATTTTTTTCAACTTTTTTTTTTTTATTTTTACTTTTACTATTTTTTCAGACTCTAGGTACTTTTACCCTAGGTTGTCGTGATCATCCTACATATACAGCCATACTACAGTGTGCAGTATATGGGAATTTTCCTCCGCATTCATTCCAATGTCTGCTCAGCCCATTGTAATGAAGGGTTTAAAACGAGATCAGAAAATAAATAAAGGTGCAATAACACTAAAGTAAGTTCAGCTAAGTTAGAGGAAATGACCATTCACACAGGGTTATTTGTGGTGACAATTCATTAACTACATCCCCCTGTAGTTGGTTTTTCAATACAGATACCCTGATAGGTGTAGGAGTGCATCACAGGGGTGCACAGAGCAGGGAACCTCAGACAAGCCAATAACCACAGCCTGGGTTTTTACATTTCCAAACATACATTTACGAGATTTTAATTTTTTTTTTCTGTAAATGATAAACTTAGAGCAACAT
Organism: Engystomops pustulosus; assembly: GCA_019512145.1. Taxonomy (NCBI): domain Eukaryota; kingdom Metazoa; phylum Chordata; class Amphibia; order Anura; family Leptodactylidae; genus Engystomops; species Engystomops pustulosus. The sequence goes on from CM033642.1 coordinate 155,689,263, forward strand.
TAGCCATGGAACCTGTAAATCTGGAGATGTTCAAATTACTTATATTGAAAATGTTGTGGGCTGCTCAATACCTTTGGATGGTTACATTGTTATAACGCAATGATGTCATCCAGTCATAAAAGAAGTATCTTTATTGTCCCTTGTACTGTCACAGACAGCGTTCCACCCTCAACTCCGGCCTCTGGGATATACCGTAATATGATATTTTTGTACAATAGACAATAATTATTTGTCATATATTGAATTCTCAGACTTAAGATTACTTGGTGCTGTTGGTCTTGCTGTTGGTTGCTAATGCCAGCACCATATATTTTAAGAGAAGGTGGGAGTTTACTATGGAACAATTAAAAAAGTCAAAATAAATTCATAAAAAACGAGTATAACACTTCTGATGGCACTTTTCATTGAAAGTCAATAGTACATTTAGCAGTTTTTACATGTAACTTTTTCTTTCTGTGCAAAGATATCAGAGAGAGAAAAAAAAAGAAAAAAAAAAGGTGAACCGACCCATTAAATACAATTGACTGTAACCATGGGCCTCATAAACGTTCCAAGCTAAAGTGTTTAGAAACGTAATTAGGTTTTATCTGTTCTATTGTTGTTCCTGCTCACTTCAGCGGGAAATGTTGCGTCTTCCAGGCACTGGACACTGCCTACCCTTGCTGTTAATTGTACTAGATGTGAGAAATGGGATGAACTGCTGCCGAGGCGAAAAGTATGAAGGACTGACAGGCAAATGTCCGCAGAGATTGTGAAAACCTTTTGTTTTTAGTATTCCAGAATAATCTCCTTATGTTTCCCCTTGCCGATATAATTCAAATGTCCCATATTACTGTATTGGTTCACGGAATTTAATAAAAAAAAAACACACACCCTCCGTCTGACCAGAATTATGGAAGAAAGTGTAAAATGTACTCTTCAATCCTTTAGGAGGAACTTCCCCTGTCTGGCGAGGAGAACACATGTATTTTTTCAACAATTTTTTTCATCGCTACCATTGATTTTCTGTTGGTCTAACAATGTTTTTCTTCCCAGACCTGCTGAGCGACAATGTTCACAAATGCTTGGCTCTGCGCACCCAACAGCATGCGCTGGTTCTGAGTTCCTAAAAGGTACTAGAATTCCTTATTCCCGTAAGGAGCCAAAAGCTTTACAAAATGTCAGTTTGTACCAGCTTCAAATCCATCAGTCTATCAGCTGTACCTCCAGATGCAAGAACAGATGACTGCTCCGATATATTCTAGCCGATAACAGTACGCATTGAAGGAATTTGAGCAGATTTCCTCTACCTGGCACAGGAACCACCCTATTTTTTTTCATTATTAAATATCTTTATACTAATGTGAACAACTGTTTGGCATTTATTTCTACAGTATTTCAACATGAGCATTGGGCCTTAAGTGGAAAATAGTTCCAGAAACACTGCAGAAATTTGAGTTACTGTAAATTATGGAAAGGGGGGGGGTGATCGCAAACCATCTCAAGATTGGCTGCTCTTTTTAAATCTTGTTTACAGGAGTTCCAGAGTTTATGATTACCAAGCCAAAAGGGTTGCTGGGGTGGATTTTTCACATATGGAGAAAACACAGACCGCATAAAATCGATACAGTGGATAACCGACACGTAAAATCTAAACAGGACAGTCTTCCCCAACCCTGGTTTTCTCTGGGACCGGATACACCCAAATTCTTTATCAGGGGACTGGACCAAGTTACCCGCTTACCATAGTCCCCGGAAAATAAAAGTCAATGCCCCACAAATAGCCATATTTAATCCAAACCTATCTATGTGCCATTTCTGCAGCCCATGGTCTAAAATGCCCCCTTTCCTTCAGCTGCCCTTTTTTCTGTAGTCCCCTTTTAATATCTTGATAGAAGATGGCAAATAGAAGGGGACTTATAATACCCTTTTCTATATCCCCACCCACCGAGATGTCCCCTTGTTTTGGGCTTTTCGCCGTGAGTAAAAAAATCTACATACCATATATACGCAAGTATAACGCCGCCCTGATTAAAAACCGAGGTACCTAATTTTACCACAAAAAGTGGTAAAACTTGGCCTCGTTATAGGCCGAAGTTGGGAAATGCAGCTGCTATTCTTTAATAAATGTCCAAAACGCCTCTCCTTTACTGATCAAAAATATCCCATCCCCACCACCCGAGAAAAAAAAAAAAAAAAAACCCCCACCCAAAAAAAAAGTCTGAAAGAGCCCCAACACCCCACCCCACCCCCCCCCCCCCCCCCACCCCCCCCCCCCCCCCCCCCCCCCCCCCACCCCCCCCCCCCCCCCCCCCAAAACCCCCCCCCGAGGGAAAAACCCCCCCACACCCCCCACCCTCAACCCCCCTCACTAATAAAATGTCTCCAGTAGCCGCCCCTCATTAACATGTCTAGGAGCCACCCCCCTTATAAAATGTCCCACAGTGACCTCCCCTCAATAAGAACATGTCAAACTTGCCTTCCCTCACTAATAACAATGTCCATCAGTGACCTCCCTTCACTAATAACAGGACCACCCGCAGCTTCCTTCTTAAAACCATATCCCTCAGTGGCCTCCCTCACTATAACATATCCATCGCCGGCCCGTCCCCCACTAATAACATTCCCAGCAGCGGCCTCCCCTCACCAATAACATGTCCAGCAGTGCCCTCCTTCACTCTAATATGATCCCACAGCAAGCCTCCCTTCACTTATACCTGTCCAGTATGGCCTCACCCTCACTAATAACAGGTCAGCAGTGGCTCCCTCACTAATAATATATCCATCCGCGGCCGTCCCCCACTAATACTGTCCCAGCCGCCTTCCCTCCACTATAAACGTACCTTCCTTCCCAAATAACCTGTTTCCAGCAGTGGCATCCCCTCTAATCACATGTCCCAGTACAGCCCCCCTCACCAATACAGTCCATCAGTGGCCTCCCATCACGAAAACATTTCCCACAGGGGGCCTCCCTTTCACTAATAATGCCCGCAGCAGCAGCCGCCCCTCACTAATACATGTCCAGCAGTGCCTCTCCTCACCAATAACGTAAAGCCGTGGCCTCTCCTAACTAATAACCTTTCCAGCATGGCCTCCCTTCACTAATACATGTTTGTCAGCAGCTCTCCCTCCAATATGAGATGTTCCCAGCAGCTTCCCACCATTAATGAAATGTTCGCGAGCAGAGTCCCCAATGAAATTCTTCAGCAGAGTCCCTGAACGAAATGCCCAAAAAGTCAATGCTCCTCCCCAATTAAAATCCCAACATTGCTCCCCAATGCAATGCCCCCAGCAGTGCTCCCCCATTGCCATGTCCCCCAGCAGTGCTCCCAAATAAAATCCCCAGAGTGCTCCTCTAATAAAATGTTCAAATGGAAGCTCCAGAAAATAATAAAGCAAACACGTCTTCCACGCTCCTTCTTCACCCCGAGGCCTCGACTTATCTATCCGTCAGATTCCCAACATCTCAGGCATAGGCCTCCTATGCTCTCTGCCCTCCGCACCTCTAGGCGGGACGTGTCGCCCATTTGATGATATCATCATAGCAGTGCATGCGGGCAAAACGCATAGACTTGCCTCTCTGCACTGCCATAAAATCTGAGATAGAAGAAGCGGGGAATGCGGGTTGAAGAGAAGCACCCACGATGAACCGATTTTATCTTTTTTTAAGAGCATATACCACAGTCTTCAACCCCATACCGCAACCCGGATGTTCCCGCCCAGTTTTGCCGCGCCCAGCAGTTTAAGACATTACTAGCACTAGGGACATATAATAGCAAGCAAAGTGAAGAATTTTGAACCAATCTCTCCTTCTACACTGCCTACAAAGAATTACCTTGCTTTGTACACCTCAAATCTTTAATATATTGGAACCTGGATTGCACCAGTGTGTACCAGAATATGACATATAGTGATGATGAATAAACAACTCCCCTTTTTTAGTTGGGTAACTGAAAGGCATTGGGAAGAGCATATCCAAATAATTGTTTTTGCCATCATACTAACGAATTTCTGTTAAATTCACTACTCAAACAGCCCTTTTTTCACATTACTAATTTGGGTGTGGTTCAAGTCTACCAACCAAGGCACCTCAATGGACTGAAAAATGTGAGAGACTGGAATGACAAAGAAGGAGCATGTCCATTGTTTCTGAGCTCACCTGGAGAGTAACATTTGGTGACAATAATAAACAGACGAACACCTACAGGTTACCATTCCAAGAGGACTAAAACAACACAGCCCGGGCATTTAGAATCCTGTAAGCTAATTTAGCATCCAAGAATTAGCAGCTGAACCGCTATAAAACGGTCGGCTATAAAAAAGGGGCCTGTTTGCAAAGACACACGAAACAAGCAGGTAAAATGTAAACAGACCTTTTTGGCTGTGGGGCATAATGGTCAACTTTATTGCATTTCATTAAATGTGGCGATACAGAATTGAGCGAAAGGAGTATGAAGCGATGAGAGAGAGAAAGAGAAAGTTTGTTTTGTAACAAGAAGTTTTGAATGTGTAGGGACAAATTTTTATGTTAACAAAAGGATAATATAAGTGAAAAATCCATAAAGAAAAAAGTTGAGAATAAACAAATGTAAATTGGGGACATATACACTGTTTGTTTTGGGTACATAATTTGTACCTCTTCTACGCCTCTTTATATTTATGTGATAGCTAGTTCCCCTTATATCTAGTGTATGTGCTTCTCTCCTACTGCTATTACACTAGACTAAACCCTCGCAACTTCTGGGGTGCATTGCTTGCCTGATCCGCATATGCCTTCCCAAAGGGAACCACTGCTGGTTCTGATTGCTTGCATTTCCACTGAATCATATATGTATTGGGACAGGCCACCAGGAGACTTTATATAATTTCCCCCTCTCTGTCTTGGTTTATATGCACCTTGTTGTTTCTAATGGCTTACTGCACCACTTAGATTCGGAGCCGTCATTTCAACCCCCAAATGTATACCAGACCTGCATACCCTTGTGACGAGTGTGACTTTTGTCAGGAAAAGATAGCGACTGTTAATTTTTCTTGTTCTAAAAAAAAATTGTTTTGGTACCCATCTTTTACAACGAATCAGATCTACGGAAGCGGCAGTGACGCTATACTGGCCACGTCTGTATTGATCTGCAGCACTGCTGGTGTTTCCCTTAACATAATGCACAGAGGTTTCCACTATACTTTATACAGTGGGATCATCGCCCAGTAACTCCTTTCCCCCTAAATGTGGCCATTGATTGGCTGCTGCCATTGTTGTTATTGGGTTGTGTTCCCCAGTGATGTTACTAACTCTTTTCCATCCTGTCTTTTTGATGGCGGGGTGTATACTGAGAAACAAGGCAACAACGATGCCCCCCTTCAACTATATGTCTTGGTACGCTCAGCGTAATGGCAGAGCTTTCCCTTCATGTCACTAACATGTACAAAAACAACATGTTAACCTAGCCGAATTTATGATTTAAAAAAAATTCCAGTCTTGCAATTTAAAGGTGAGATTGATGACACCTCGGATCCTGTATCTATCCATGTACTGAGTTCCTGCCTCCGCACCCCTTCCCTAGTCTGCATTTATTGAGATGTTGGCTATGCATTCTGGGGGAAAAGCATTTTCCATGGCGAAACAACGTGTCGGGGCCTTATTCTGTCTTGGTCCGTTGTTGGTATGCACTTTAATCATGTTTTCCTGCAGGCTTGTTTTTGGTAGGCATTTTAATTTATTCTTGGCATTTGTGCGAATATCTATTACTTTTTTTCTATTCATGCCTGGTCAGTATTCTGATTAGTGTTAGACCATTTTGGGGACTACTTACCTAGACACTACAGTGCAGGAACACGAATGAATTGCCTCTCTGTTTACAAATCGGCCTTGTGTAGTAATGTGTTTCGTATGTTGCTCTCCATTTTGGTGTGTCAAGTTAACTTATTTAGTAATTTAGTAATTGAACAATAAATTTACAATTTTAGTCGCTACTTTATTGTCATTTTTCTTCTTTATAGATTTATGGAAATCTCAAAAAACCAATATGGTACAAATACAATAGGTCAAAAAACACAACCCAAGTCGCAAAAACAGATATAAATCCCCCCAAATGTTCCCATAAAAAATATGATTTCAGGATTCTTTCTATATATCTATAACATAGTAGAGTACTGATATTTTTCACAAAATTCTCATATCAAATGTATTTAATGTAATTAATGTAATTGCAAGCCTATTGATTATCTATTCTCTCTGTATGCCAAACATGGATTGCATATATACAAGCTGTATAACTCACAGCTATTGGCTTGAAGGGGATATGTTGGGACTCTCCCCATATAAACGTCAACATAAGGCTCTAATAGCTTAGTCCCCTAAAGGACGAGCCTGTTTGTACATTCCTGCTCGGTCCTTTTTTTAAATTTGACCAGTGTCTTCTCTGTGGTAACAACTTTTGAGCTGTTTTAATCTTGTAGTTTAAGTCCCGTACTTCATTTCATTGATATTTTATTTTTCAGGTAAAATCAATAATTTAGGAACAATTTGAAATGACAGTTTCAAAGTTCCAATGTTCTACTTTTTGGACACAAAGTCAAACCACAATTTTTTTTTGTAGAAACCTTTTGCCACTGTCCCCTTCTTTTAATCTCATAAGTTGTTTTACGTTCTCTATTTTTTTTACGATATGAGAAGGGTTTCAAGTTTTCAGTTTTCTGTGGGTTACCCCGGTTTAGTGCAATCCCCATAGGAGGCATTAATCTCAGGGCTCAAAGGGATAACTTGCAATTGTTTAGCACCGACCTTGTACACTTTATTTTTTCGGGTTTGGCCTCATGAATCGATTTGTCATGCTAATAGGACCCGTACGTGACCCCCTAAGAATGTCCCCCCCTATTTGTTCCACCATCCACCCTACCCTGAACATATAAATAAAGCATTCAGAAGTGTTTCCTGCATGAGAAATCAGATCCCACTTAGATGACCAACGTGCTGCACACGACATTTTCAGATACAACGAGCAGAACCCGACACCAACCTCTTACAATTGACTAGTCGTACAATTCGTGACCACCGTACCGACACACTTCAGATCAGCCTTCATGTAATGTGAACCATTCGCGACAGAAAGAAGCTCAAAAACTAAGAGCGGGAGGCAGTAACGCGAAAGAGGGGACGTCGTCTATTTTGGCACCAGAACGCGTCCTAATCCGGAAGCTCGGTAAATCGGCCAACCCCACAAAACGAAGGAAGTCCCAATAATCATGATGCCTGTTTTGCCAGGGTAACCAAAGTTATACCCCCTCAGTTGAGCATCAATCTGACAGGTCTGGGCCCCTGGCAATTTTTTACATATAGCCTGGTTATCGGCCACTATCTTACCCTGTATATGGGTATAATCCGACTAGATGACCTTCACGAAAGGTGAATACAACAAAATCCGATATGGAACACACCCGGTCATGGGCAGTCAACCTCCATGTATACCCGGCCCCTAAAGCGGAGATTGTGGAGGCTCTGGAACGGACTTCACAGACCAAAGTTCAAAGGGTCAGCAAGGACCTAAAAATCTGGAAAAAGTCCTGGTCCAGATGGCTTCACGGCCCGGTTTTTTACAAGTTGGAGAGATGTCACCCCATACTTTACAAGTATTTACGCTGCAGCAATATCACGCCCTTCCTGGCTCAATCCTACAAGCCACCATCACGGTCTTACCTAACCGTGGAAATCAATGTCTACCTGTGGATTGCAACCCCATATCCCTGCTGAATGGACATAAAACTGTTCGCAAAAATGATTGCCTTTGCCGCCTTCAGCCACAAATTCCGGGCTTATACAACCGAGATCAAGTGGGCTTTTGTACCAGGGAGGGAGCCAAAGATAACAGTGAAACCATGTCCTCTGGCTAAAGCACGCCAAACGTACCAACTATGGCCATCCTCACACTATCTGCGAAAGGCCTTTGATATGCTGAGCTGGGAGTTTCTTGGTGCAGTACTGCGACTATTGTCTTAGGCCCCAAATTTATACAGGCCATAATGGCTCTTTATCGTGACTCGAAGCCTATTAGAGTTAACGGGACACTGTCATACCCACTCTGCACAACCAATGGACCCGTCAGTGATGCCCCCTATCCCCCTTTCTCTACTTACTGCATGGAGCCCCTAGCGACGCCTTGACTCAAATCCTATGTTTCGTGGCCTCATGGTGGCGTAGGCACTGCAAATTGTCCTATTTGCGTACGACCTCTGTTATCCATCACATCCCCCAAAACTCCCTACCCGCAATACTAAAAGAATTTGCCTATAGGTGTGGTGAGTAATTTGAAAGTAAACTATAATCAACTTTTAATGTTACCCTGCCGCAAGTGAACAAGCATGGCTCAAGCAACTTTTCCTTTTAAATGGCCAACTGATTCCATAAAATACCTAGGAACACAAATATCACCCTCACCCACTCCTCTGGATCTTATTACAGCCAATTCTTCGGACTATCGAGGGGGAACCTGGGAGAAATGGGCGAAACTTCCTCTATCGTGGAGATTAATGTCCTTAAAATGGATTGCTCCCGTGCCTCCTATATCTCTTCCCGACCATCCAATCCCCTGTCCCAGGCGTACTTCGATGCGCCGGCGATGACCCAAACTTTGTTTGGCACAGCTTCTCGGGCACGGATTAGACATGCGATCTTTACGTTTACACAGCATGATGGTGAACGGGCTCCCTGACTTCTATACTTATTATAAAGCGACAATCGTCACATATTGTTTTAGATATTCTCCATAACGTTCATCTAAGCTCTGGGTCGAGATGGACCTAGAACCAACCCCTCCACGCAGTAGGAGCGGTCTGGTGGCTAGCCATACAACAACCGTAAATTTTCACCACTTTTAACAATTCTCCTAACTCGTGGCGTAAATTTGCCTAGATCTTCGGGGCTAATAATAGCCCGAGCCCACTTACCCGGTGGGTTAAAGTAGTAATCCTCCATATAGGGACTCTACACACCATCAACACATCCCCACACGTACCCATACTAAGGGGACATCCTACCAGCACAGGATACGTTCACAACATAAGTACAACATATTGGCATCCCATCAACCAGATGGCTCTCATATTTTCAAATGCGTAATTATATATCCTCGCTGGGAAAGACAGAGCGTCTTTTGACTAACTCTTCTTTCGAAGACCTCTGCCTCTCCACCTCTGCACCATCTCATGCGATCTCCTTGGTATATTCTCTTTGACCCGGGTGGACTTGCGGATTCCCTCCCCAAATGTGCAAGCGTCGGGAGAGGAACTCAAAATCATTTTAAAAAAAACCCCCCTGCACAGTGGCAAAAGGCACTGATCTTGACCATAAGTCTCCTGCTCGTGCCGCATGCAGGAATGAATTATAAAATACTGGACCCTGGTACGGAACACCATAACGTTGCACAAATGTTTCCTCCGTCCGGACGCTTGGGCGCTGTGGCAATGAAATAGGCCTATCGCCACATTTGGTGGGATGGTAGACCCATACAGGAGCTCTGGGAGCTATCCTTGAACTCTTCACATGTCCATAGGAAAAATATTGTACCACTCCGGCTGGCGCTTCTTTCCTGTCTTCTGGAACCATTGCAAAATACAAAGATCTGTTGCGCCACTTTCTGATGCCCTGGCGACAATTATCCCTGACGATGGAGATCACTGAGGCTCCCACCAGCTGCATGGATAGAGCTCTACACTCAATTGGCATATGGAGAACTAAAAGCAAGTGATGGGAAATATACACATTCCATCATTTATGGTCCTCTTGATAAGACATAGGTCTACCTCCATTGTCCGTGTTGGTTCCCGCAGCGGCGACTTTCACTACCTTAAGTGCAGACAGTAGATAAGATATGCACGGTCTATTCCTATTTTCCTCATAACCTCCTATCTTCCCTTGTCCCCTTCTAACCCTGTTTACCCTGTTTATGTTGTCTGTCTTTATTTGTACATTTCCTAACAACCCCTAGTTGATTTGGTTTAATTGTTATTTGTTCAAATTTAACCTATTATTTTAGTGCAATGCATACCCTGCTTTAATGAGGTTTACTAAATCCTTTAAGTGTATTCCATGCTTACTCGTGCATATTTCATGATGCATCACCAACCCTGAGCACCAATACCAAACAATTAATAAATTTGATGTGGAACCATAAAAATCCAGGGAGTTGATCAATTCGGAAGCAATCTGTCATACATTGGGGTCATTATCATCACTGGCGCTGTGGCAGCAGTGTTCCGGCGTGGGACAGTAATGCCGCGCCACTTGCCAGCTGCGCCCACCCCTCATGCCCCTTAACGTCCCCGGAGTGAAAGTTGGCGAGAGGCTAAATGAAGTGGCAGTGCTAGCAATAGATGCCCTGATAAATGTCCCCTGTCCTGGTTTTTCTGGCATTCCTTTTTTGGAGCACACCCGGCACCTCTTCTGTGGTCCCCTTCCCTTCGTGCATTTCCGGGAACTTTTCCTGTAAAGTGCTGCCCTGTACAATGCGTGATGTGCCTCGCTTCCAGAAGTGCGGCACTCCCCCCTTCCGTATCTACACAAAAGAAATTACTTTAATAACCACCTCTTGAAATCCAGGAAGGTTCCCCCCTGGCCTGCCCATCGATGTAGTCACATAACATTATACAGTGCCATCTGCCATCAGTACCAACCAGCTTCTGTACGCTCACCTCGATTCCGCATGGCGTTGTAGGATTTGAAGCACCTGACTACAACAACACAAAATTACTATCTTCCCTGTACACCAAGGAAGGGGGGACATCTGGGGGCACTATACTGAGTCCTTCCCTCATATACTGATCTTGGTAGGTAGACCCGATTCCTTTCGCCACGCTTATGCATCGTCACGCCAACCATCCCTCTTATGTGGGCAATTGCGGCTTGCAATTGAAAGGTCTCCCTTGAATCGTAACCAGGTTTGTCTATGTCCACATTTCAATTTGGTAATGGATGAGTTTAGAGATCGATTTAATATGGCGCATGGGTGGAAACCCTCCTTAAATAAAAAGAGTAAGCTCAGTCATTTATGTGAAAGCCTGGGATGGATGGACGCGTGGCGTTCACTCTATGGTAATAAAAGAGCATACTCTTGTATGAGCAAAACATACCAATCGCTGTCCAGAATTGATCTTTGTTTAGTTAATAAAGAATTTTTTAGGCTGATCAGGAAAATGACATATGAAAATATAGTGATCTCCGACCACGCTTTGGTTATGATCATTCTTAAAAATCAAAATAGGGGGTATAGCCGGTTTAAATTAAACCCATATTGGATCACGTTATTAGAATCTAAATTGGATATGGTTGGGGAAATGGAGTGCTTTTGGAAGAGAAACCTGGGAACATCTGACTTGTTAACGGTGTGGGATGCCTTTAAATTACATATAAAAGGGACATACTCTAAACACATTAAGCAAGCAAAAACCTTATTTGGTAGAGAAGAGCAAAAACTGAAGGAGGAAATGCGGAATGCAGAGCAGGTATTATTGGAATCCCCATCGGAGGATGCAAGGGGGAAAGCAATTGATTGTAGGGATGCCCTCAGTAACTTCCTAAGACAGAAAGTGCAACATAAGGTTTTTTTCCGGGACCAAAAAAATTTTTAGAACAGGGAAAATCCGGTAAAACCTTTGCAAGGATGATACAGAACAATGGGAAGAACAGTTTAATCGCGGCACTTAGGGACAAGGATGGGAAGGTAAACAGGGATCCAACGGAAATTCTAAAGATTCTTAGTGCATTCTATGAAGAATTATACCAAGCTAAAACCCCAGTAATAGAAGGGGGAATTAAGAAGTACTTAAGTCACATACAGGGTCCAGGGCCAGCTCTGTGTTACTAATGATGGAGAAACATGCAATCTGCCTCTGATTTACTGAAAAGCTCTAGCTCTGAATTCATTGCTCTAGCTCATGCCTGGGAAAACAAGAAGTAGGATGGGCTTTGGCCATTTCTTAAAACCTTTGGATACTGCCCTCCTCTGACAGGATTCACACTTCTATTCGCTTTTAATGCTGTGTTTTTTTTTACAAAAAAGGCTTTAAAAATCATACAAATGAGCCTTAGGGGCTCTAGGCTCAGTTAACACCTATGGTGCCTGGAGCCCCTCAGACTCATTTGCATACTTTTTAAAGCCTTTTTTCTTAAAAACAAGGGAAAAGGAATCTTAAATAAGAATGGATCCTAAAATCAAATTAGGACCAAGCACTTCTGTAGATGCATTTTAATGTCTGCAAGGTTCTAACAGCACGCCGAAATTGCATGCGAGGTACAGTGCATATTTTGGCGTTCTCTAAGCACGATACCGAGCGTCACCTCCCATTCTAATATCCTATTTCAGCCTTGTGTTTGAAAAAGGCCTAAGTGGATTATCACTGTTACCTGCACCTTGGAGACATTAAAATTCATGAACAAATCTACAGAAGCTCTTGGTTCTAATTTTATTTTGGTGTCTATGGGGTTGGATCCCTGGACCAAACGCAGCAACAAAACAGGTTGTGTGGACCGAATATATTATCTAAAAGTGGATCCTGTCAGAAGGGGCACACACCAGTATGTCAGTGTGCTTGGTTTACAATCCTTGAACCTGGTGGTAGATTTCCTTTAATGAACAAATTCTGGCACAGAAAACGGCATGCAAACATTTGAACTAGGTATTGGTGCATGCTATTCACTGACAGCAGCAACTTTAAAATCAAGGTATTACTGGATGCTATTCACTGACTGGAATAACTTTATGATCAAGGTATTACTAGATGCTATTCACTGACAGAAGCACCTTTATGAGTTACAGGTATTTCACTGCCAACAGCACCTTTATGATCTAAGTAATAGTGTGCACTATTCACTGACAACAATACCTAGTTATGTTTTTCAATCAAGGTATTACTGGACCCTATTTACTGACAGGAGCAACTTTCCAATCAAGGGGGTCATTTATCTTAGGATCTTCTAATTTTTTTTCTTACATTTGCAACTTTTTTTACATTTGTACATTTGCGCCTTAATTTGCGGCTTTTCCACTTACCTAGCAAATTTAACTTAGCATTTTTCAGAATTTCACCTGATATATGTTTAAAATCCAGATTTTTTAAATAACAACTAATTGAAAAAAATGTTTATATATGGCAGATTAATTTAATTGAATGCAAACGCCCAGACGAGAATACCCCTTTAAGAAAAACTTAGAAAATGGAAAGAAGTTACTTGCCACATTTATGCGACATTTTTAACAAATGTCTCAAAATGAGATCTTAAAAAATTCCCCCATAAGGATAAAGTGAGATTGATAAATTACCAAAGAAGCAGACAGAAAAAAATACAGGCAAAAACTAGCAAAAACAGAGATAAGATAAATGACCCCCAATGATATGCGAAAACCTCTCTCTAAAACATAATTTTACTTAGCCAAAAAAAAAATTACAATTTGTAATTCATTTGTCATTTTGTTTTAGCCCTTGTACAACATGTAAAAGATTTACAAACTTCCTTACAGTGATTTTACATTCATTGATGGGTGTAGTTTCTAGAATGGAGTAATTTATGAGGTTTTACTATTATCTATTCTTCTTAAAGAGAACCCGTCATGCAAAATAACCCCCCTAAACTAAATAGATTTTCATAAACTGCCATTAGAGAGCATTGCCTCTATCCCTTCATTGTCCCTCTACATGCCTGTAAACCTAAGCAATGAGGTCCTAAAGCTATATGCAAATGACCTGTGAAATGTCCAATGAAGCATTAGCATATTCAAGCTGTCCACCTTATTCATGAGTGGGAGGCACAGCCACACCCCCAGTGCGTGACTGACAGCCTGTATAATGATGTGAGGCTGTATAATGGTGTGCTTCCTGGTGCTGGTGGCCACGCCCCCTGCAGCCTGTGTGTGTATGTGTGTGTGTTTAGGAGAGATACAACAGCTCCAGGCAGCCATGTTACAGCAGAACATGTCAGATTCATGTGTAGCTGATGTCTGTGTCTCTCACCTGTATATTAGGAGGATGCAGCATGTCACCAGCTGCAGCACACACTAGCCATGCTTTACTATACATTACACACAGACATGAGAAGGGGGAGGAGAGGGGAAGGGTAACAGGGGTGACATCACTGCCTCTGACCATGTGACCAGCCTCTTTTACATGATAAAAAATAGATGATTTTACAATGAATAATGTATGAAATAACTAAAGGCTGGGATGGGATCCTTGTGAGCTGCTCCAACAGGTAGTAGTGACAGGACAAGTGACACAGACCTGATGACAGGTGTCCTTTAAAGTAAATTGTAAGCTGAGTTGTCCCTCAAAACGTGAGTCTTGGCGATTGTCATGAAAATGTTGTGACAAATTGCACCTTATAAGCCTCAAAATATCCTACAAAAATGTCAACATAAGGAAGACATTCACGAAATGTTAGTTTTAAAGTTATTACCTGTCTGAAAAGCTGAAAATTAAAAATTTTGAAAATGGAAAATTTAAAAATTTGGGCCAAAGTTATATTTTTTTAATAAATCAGTTATAAGACTTATCACTAACATTTTTTCGACTAATGAGAAGTATAATGTGTCACAAGAAAACAATCTCGAAATCACCTGGATATATTTTCCAAAGTTATAACCACATATCAGGAAAAAAGGACGTTATCAGCAGATTGCAAAATTGTTGTTAAGGCGTTAACTCCTGCACTGTTTCATACTTTTATGCAAAGTTTTAGTTTCACCCTTTTGGGGTTTCTAAATTTCTGTTATTTAGGGGCTTTGCAAATGAAACATAGTATCTGAAAACTATTACAGCATTACCTCCAAAAGCTACATAGTATACTATCCCTTTTGAGCCCAACTGTGTGCCCCTACAGCAGTTTCTGACCGTGTGTGCAGAATTTGACGGGTTTGGCACCGTGGACGCTGTTCTGCTGGACAAGTCTTCGGGAAGTATAAAGCTGCTGAAACAGCCAATTAACCCCTTACCACCGAAGCCACTTTTCACCTTCATGACAGGGCCCATTTTTCAAATCTGCCCTGTGTCACTATAAATGGTTAGAACTTTGGAACGCTTTAACATATCCAAGTGATTCTGAAATAGTTTTCTTGTGACACTTTGTACTTTATGTTAGTTGAAAAATTTTGGTGGTATGTTTTGCGTTTATTTATGAGAAAATCAGATATTTTGAAAAATTCTTGATTTTCTAAATTGAAAATGTTCTACTTTTTCCACACATAGTCATAACAGCAAAAAAACTTAAAAACTCACATTCATCGAATGTCTTCTTTATGTGGAAATGTTTTTTTATGCATCCTCTCATTTTTGTAGGATGTTATTGAACTTTAGGTGCGATTTTTCACATTTTCATAAAAAACAAAAAAAAAGTCATGCTTATTTTCTGTGACATTAGATGCACTTTTCAAATACTTCATTTTAGTGGGTCTGTTGCTTATTGATGAGATTTTATTAACACTTGAATGTATGGAGGGAAAGAAAATCTTCAATTTTGGTTTCCTCTCTTACCGTATATTCCGGCGTATAAGACGACCCCCCTAGGGGGGTCCCAGATGAGTACAAGGCCCACAATCAGATATGGACAGGACTAGAGTCCATTATTCTCCAAACAGCTATCAGCAAAGATGTTGGTTGGGTAACTGTTTTTATTGTAATCAACAGAGATTTGTGAATTATATCAGAGATGCTTCCCAGAACCGCATGGCTTTGGACATGATCCTTGCTGAAAAGGGAGGAGTCTGTAAGATGGTGGGAGTGGCTTGTTGCATGTACATCCCGGATGACATCGCCCCCTATGGGTCGATTACCCATGCTCTTGTAAAGATTGAAGGACTGTCATGGGAACCCAAGAGAAACTCGGAAGTGGACGCTATATCCTTCACTTTGTGGAAGGGGGATTGGAAGGGTTTCCTTTAAGTGCGGATGATATTGGGGATTGTGATTTTGCTCTTGTCACTTAGTGTGTGTTATGTGGTCCACCTAGTATCATGGGTATCAGTAGTTAGACAAGCCAAAGACCCCTTACTCAAGTTACCTAAATTTGCATAATCAAGATATCCCTCTAAGATCAACCACCCCTGAAACATATCAAACAGCCCCCTGGAGTAGGGAGAGGTAGAGTAGAGATTTGATTCCCATATGTGAAAGTCCACTAAATGGGGGCACACCCGTATGAAGAGGGCTCACGGGCTGAGTCCTCTTCATACAAAGGTGGGGTTTTTTGCATATTGCACAAAACCCCCACCGCTAATAATCTTTGTTACGATCGCCGCGCCCCCGAACGTCATCGGGGGGCGGCGATCGGTTGCCATGGTAGCCCCGGATCTTCGTTTGACCCGAGGATACATGGCTTCTGCATATCCATTACAATGAGCATGTGGCTCATTGTAATGTATAGTGTGCAAAAATGCCATATATTGCAATACTGTAGTATTGCAGTATATGGTAGGAGCGATCTGACCATCTACGGTTAATATACCCTAGATGGTCTAAAAAATAGTGAAAAAAAAAAGTTTAAAAAAATAAAAAAAAATTAATAAAATATTAAAAGTTCAAATCACCCCCCTTTCCCTAGAACAGATATATAACATAATAAACAGTAAAAATCACAAACATATTAGGTATCGCTGCGTCCCAAAATGCCCGATCTATCAAAATATAAAAACGGTTATGGGCGGCGGTGACCTTCGAGGCGGGAAATGGCGCCCAAATGTCCGAAATGCGACTTTTACACCTTTTTACATAACATAAAAAATGAAATAAAAAATGATCAAAATGTCGCACAGACCTCAAAATGGTAGCAATGAAAACGTTGCCCCATTTCGCAAAAAATGACCCCTCACACATCTCCGTGCGCCAAAGTATGAAAAAGTTATTAGCGTCAGAAAATGGCAAAAATTTTTTTTTTCTTTTTTGTACACATTCGTTTAATTTTTGAAAATGTATTAAAACACAATAAAACCTATATAAATTTGGTATCACCGCGATCGCACCAAGGGAACATTTAGAAAACATGGTGCTGTATAAAAAATTATATAAATATATTTATAAAAATGTTTTCTTAGAACATATACAAAAATATAATATAATATACATAAAATAGAGAGTCTGCACAATAATAATCTAGTAATATAAGTTCAGTGGTATTGGGTAATACATAAAGCAGAATACATATTCAGGTAATGATGATAATATGATATAGTATATGTATATATAGAGAGATAAAAAGTGACCCTAGTGATGGACTATTAGTATAAAACCAGTACTAATGAGTAATTTATGTACATATAAAGTGTTAATATTGCGCACTCTTAGATACATTTTTAACCTTTACAGGACTTTTCATTTTTGCGTTTCTGCTTTTTACTCCCCTCATTCCAAATGCAATACATTTTTTATTCTTGTGTTCACAGAGATGTGTTAGAGCTTGTTATCTTAGGTAAAAATTGCACTTTTTAGTGGTACCATATATCCCCTGAAATGTACTGGAAAGCTGAAAGCAAAATTCCAAGTGCAGTGAAATTGACAAAAAACACATTTCTTGTGAGCTCTGTTTTTATGGGTTTTGTTCTGCGCTCCAAAAGACACTTTCTCTTTATTCTTTGGGTTGGTACGATCACAGGGATATCAATATTAAAATTTTATATAAAAAATGAACATCTTTTGTAAATAAAAAATATTTTCCATTTTGCTATATTTTGAGGCCAATAACTTTTTCACACTTTGATGTACGGACCTATGTAAGGTGTAATTTTTTGCGTTATTTGATGGTGCATTAATTCATTTTAATTTGGGACCTATATGACTACATGATTCATGGATGGAAAAATGGGGGGAAAGTGGTGATTTGGACATTTAGGCGCTATTTTCTGTTTTCTTTTTTGATAGAATGGGCATTTACCTTTCATGTTTATGATTTGTACAGTTTGTTTCTTTTTAGATGTATTCTAGAGCAAGGGGGGGTGATTTAAACTCTTACTTTTTTAAATTAAGAAAAAAAATTATTTCAGACCCTCCAGGGTATTTTAACCCTGCAGGGTCTGATTGCCAATATTATATACTGCAAAACTACTGTACTGCAGTACGTAGCAATTTTACAACAGATCTCTAATAGTGTGCCATCTGCTGGCTATTAGAGATCATTACACATGGCAAGCCTATAAGCCTCAATAAAACTGTAGGCTGCCATGGCAATGGATCGTAGCCCTCCAATGACGTCATGGTGGGGGTGGGGCGATCGGCCATCCAAGATGGCAGCGCCAATTAAATGGTATGTTAGGTGCCGTGGTAACAGGTTAACTGCCGCGATCGGTGCCAGCAGCACAACGTCCTGTTGTCCGTTAATATTGTGCACGTATAACTATATTATAAGTGGGCTGCTGTCCCTTCTAAAAGTGCTGTTGTCTGATATTATTGCAGACTAATAGGTACATTTAAAAGTGCTGTTTTTCTTTCAGCTCTTCACGACCATTCCACATAAATAAAAGGCAGGTTTTACTGTGACAGATTGCCAAAAGGAAGTTTATTTATGTCATGAGAGTATACAACTTCAAACGACTAACTTTAAGAGTAGATATTTCCAGTTCTTTGAGGCATCCATACACCATATAAACCATATATTAAAGGGGAAACGCTTCTGTTTAATATGACACCAGAATTTTGTTTCTAAGTTTAAGGGTTCAGGAGATATAGGTGTTTGAAGTGTGCCCCCTCCAGACGGTCAGCAGAAGGTAGAATGTAGAAGAAGCTGCAGGAAACACTTTCACTTTTCATCATTGCAGAAATATATGCACCCTCTGCATCTGTAGCCGGACCTGGGCAAAGGTGATGGAATAATGCTATACATCAGGGGTCTCAAACACGCGGCCCGCGGGACAATATTTTGCGGCACCCACCTGGAAAAGCACTGGGGGAGTATGAAGAGGGCTCACGGGCTGAGCCCTCTTCATACTCACAGGCATTTGCTTCATGGGCTCACGGGCTGAGCCCTCTTCATACTCACAGGCATTTGCTTCATCATGAAGCAAACGCCCGTCGCTAACACCCGCGATCGGTGCTTGCACCGTTCGCAGGTGTTAACCCTTTGATCACCGCCGGCAAAGCTGCCGGCGGCATTAAAGAGCCGGCGGCCCCCAGGTAAATTGAGTTTGAGACCCCTGCTGTACATATTTATAACATAGTTTAGTAAAAGTTATTACTTATTAAAAAACACTTTAATTGGAAAAATGACAAAAATGCTTATTTTATTACATTTGTAGTCAATTATTGGCAAGTTTTAAATATGTAATTATTAAAAATATTGTATCAAGATAAGGTCTCACATGTCTTGAAAAAATCTAAGTAAAATTTGGTATGATATATAATTCTTTTACAGAGAGATCGTCACTTAAAGAAGCGCGTTGCAGAACGTCAAAAATTGACCTGGTAAATTAGGCAAAAATGACCATTGGTGAAGAAGTTAATTTTGCACACTGAGAAGTACATTATAAAATTGCTTAATAAATCAAAGAAAAAAAATTTACGGTAACGGCTCACCCACAGTTGGTTTCAATCTTGCAAGTGGAGTAATCTGGCCGGGTGCAAAGGGAATCCCTGTGACGCTGGTCCGGAAATCCAGGGTCAGGTATATAGAAACAAACAATGGCAAAAAGCAAAGGAAGGGAAGCCAGCATTCAGCATCCGATAGATCCAAAGGAAAAAGACTCGCTGTTAAAACATGTCCAAAAATGTATTCTTCATATCCTTTAAAAAACAGAGGAAAAATTCCAATAGTAGAACAACATGGAAGTAACATGAATGGTAATCGCACAGGACCGACCAAAAAAAAAAAGCGGTAATGCGTTTCGGACTATAGTTTGTTAGTCCTTAATCATTAAGCATTACCGCTGTATTTTTTGGTCGGTCCTGTGCGATTACCATTAAAATTAAAATTGCGGTTTTCCTTTAACCCCTTAAGGACGCAGCCATTTTATAGCTTAAGACTCAGACCCATTTTTTGTATTCTGACATGTGTCGCTTTATATGGTTATAACTTTGAACACTGTTACTTATCAATGAGATTCTGAGATTTATTTTTTCCTCAGATGTTGTACTTTATTTTAGTGGTAAATTTTGGTTGATAAGTTCTGCATTTATTTGTAAAAACTAATTTTTTGATACATTTTCAAAATTCAATGCTTCTTCAGGTAGATAGTTTTACCATTTAAATTGCTGTATAACATTTCCCATACGTCTACTTTACATTTTCATAATTTTTGAAATGTCTGGATAACTTATATTGAGGGACTATTTTGGGGATATTTACCGTTTTTAATGAAATTATAACATTAAAAAACCAATATATATCAACTCATTTTCAAATCTGCACCCCTCAAACTATCAGAAACAGCTTTTAGGAAGATTGTTAACCCTTTAAGATTTTTATAGTAGTTAAATCAAAATGGAGGTGACATAACAAACCTCCGGACCCTATCTTGTACGTAACCCGGGGACTGCCTGTATATATCTTATCTCTTATGAAAAAAATCTGAATGTATGTGGCCAAAGATGTGACAGATCCTGTCAGTGGACACATGACCTGTCACCGTAAGACGCCCCCATTGCATTAGGCACCTCTCACTTCCTCCAGGCAACATGGCTGCAGTCTATGCTCTTTTGTCACTTATCGTGCACTAAACAAACAGAACAATCTGGAGCTCATTTATAGACCCTGCCAGTTGCCATATCAGGATACAGCTGGGAAAGATTTTAGGAAAGTAAAATAAAAGGGGGCTAAATGTGAACAATAGCAGAGTGCAGCCTGGTGGCAGCGAGCACAGGAAGGCCGTGTAGACAGCTTGGCAGACAGCTGTCAGCCATTCCAAAAACAATCGTAAAAGCCAATCAAAACGAGCGGAGTCTGCGTCCTCCATGAGCTTCAAAAGAAAAGCAATAACAGAATGGAAATGAAAAGGCACGGGAATGGCTTCTAAACCACTGACAGGCACATGACCACGCTCCTCCTTGGCACCAAAGTCATAACAGAACTTTTGCAAAGAAAATTACGTAAGGCAAAACAGAAAAATATTTGTACAGGAATAAAAAAAAAAAAAAAAAAAAAAAAAAAGAAGATGCACTGCTTAGAAAATACTGAAATGTTTCTTAAGGCCTACACCCAAGGGATTGCACAAATAAACAAAAGCATGCATATTACAGTAAAGAAAATGTAAAACAAAATCTAAAAAGATCACATTGTATAAATACAAATTAAAGGAAAACTACCACTAGCAGATCCAGGCACCGTGACTGTGGTGGTCTTCTTAGATTTCCTTCTAAAATCAACTTTTAAAAGTATGCTAATGAACCAGGAGAGGTTCCCAGAGTCCTTCCGTGCTGCAGATTAACGGGCCATTACAGTGTGCTGGAGCACCTCCCCCCTTCAAACGTGTGCTGAAATTTCCTCTGATGCTGTGAGATTACATGAGCCAGGAGGAGGGGGAAATGCTGAGCAATTGGGAGACAGTGTAACCTGGACAACAAATAGAAAATAACCAATTATGTTGCTTGGACTTAGGAGTGAGTGCCTTTGGTTTATCTTTCTTTTAAAATAATTCTCAAGTACTAGATGGGCTACTGGGGGTGTTACCAGAGTCCCTCTGTGCTGCAGTTTTAAAGACTCTTACACTGTGCAAGGTGCCCTTCCACCTCCTACTGTGTGAGATTACAGCAGGCAGAGAGAAGTGCAGAGGGGGAAACATTTTAAAAGTTATCTAGCTCACAGAAACGTAAACTGGGATGGGATCTTATCTGTCATATGACACAGCATGACAAAACATGCTGCTATAGAACAGAAGAGAGGGTCTTCTGAAGTGACACTACCCCTGCAACCACCAAACTTGACTCATCTCATGTGAAAATATGAAAAGTGTCATATTTGCCCGATTTTAGAGAGTTTTTTTTTTTTTTATAGGTAAACAGGTGAGAAAGGACATTTCATACCCTACCAGCGCGTCTTAATATTTTTTTTTTTTTTGGGGGGGGGGGGGCCCGTGATAGGTTCCCTTTAACCCTTCTGTCTCCCAGTGACCGCTCATTGCAAATATTTTTGGCAAGATTTGATTTTAATTTGACTGAAGGCTTTTTTCTAAGCCAAAGCAAGAATCTATTCCAGAGTCCTGACATCTGATAAGTGAGTTTATGAGGAAAGTGCACCATCTGTTCTTTTCATAACCAGTACAACGGAGGTGATATGTATAGGATTGGGGCAGAATATAATCAAATAATAGATAACCCACATCTGAGTACAATATGAACCAAGAAACGCAAAAGGCAGATGCATATGGGTGAAAAAATGTCAAATTTTATTAGAAAATATGTAGAACTTAAAAACAATTAAAAGCCCTATATAAGAGGGTAGCAAAGCAGGCATGCTCCCCAGCATAACAGATTTCATTGTGTGATGCTGAAAACATAAGTATAGAAATGATACAGGTGTATACAAATACGGTAACTATGGGGTGAGACAGAATGTGTAGCAAAGAAAGACACTCAAATAGACAATAACAGCTTAGAGCAATCACAATCACATCCAAAAATGTAAACAATATATTCAAAGAAAAATAGTATTACCGTACAGCAAGTATGAAGCTGGGGAGAGCAGAGATGCCCCACGCGTATCGCCCGGTACACGGGCTTCGTCAGTACAACGGAGGTGTAACTGCAAGGCATACGCTCCGCTCTTAAGGTTTTACTGGACAGAAACCAGTATTTAAGAGCTCCGAAGTGAAACAAGACAGCTGATCTTTATATTTATAGCCCTGTAGCTATACGTGTAGGGCTGTGGGAATAATCTGCAATTAATAATCTGATCGACTGAATATTTACCAATAAAACGTTTATTATTTATAGAATACACTGCTGTACTGACACATATACAAGTAACCTTAAAGGGGTATTCTCGGAAATACCAGACTCATTTTCTAATTCAATGTTATATACAAAAATACAGTGAACAAAATTCCATCCCGTCTCGATTAGTCCTGGTGTATATAATTTTGTTTTCCCTGGGATCAGACTGTAAATCTTCTGACTATGGTCTTTAAATCTTATGAATAGCTTCACCTGTCTGCTCTATGCATCTAGGGAAGGAGGTATAGCAGGGCTGACTGTGTCAATTATAGTCAAGATGTAGCAGTGCTAAGTGTCATTGTGTGTTATATCCATCTCATATCTCTGGTTGATCTCTCTCTTTCTATGTGTCAGATATTAGTACAATGCTAAGAAACTAAATGAATATGAAGTGTTTATAAAACCGGACCCAGATAATCTAAGCACATTGTCAGCACCCAGCATCTCATAGCACTAGAGGGATCATGAAGTTTCTGCTTAGAGAGTCTCCGCCCACACTTTGGGATCTTACAGTGACCATCACTGTGATTGTGATAGGAGCTAAAATGATCTATGTTGTGTAATCACCACTAGGGATTAAAATGTGAGAACTTTCCTTCATGGGAAAATCCCTTTAAAGGAACTGTAGCCACATTATCCCATCATACTGCATGCACAGTTGTAATCAGGTTTCCACTCACCTGGGGTAAAGATTTTGTCCTAGTTCTGTGCCCTATTTATTTTGGTGGAGAAATATAGGCTTGTTGGCAGATGTCCCCCTAGTGCTTAGAGGTGCTGATGTCCCACCACCATCCCACAGTGGGGTATCTACATTGCCGTCTATGGGAGAGATGAATAACACTGATCACTTTACCTGGCTACCTCGACTATAGCCATTTTATACCTTGGCTAATATATGGTAATATGGATAATATGGTGGAGCAGTTGACAGAGTGAGAGGGAAGCTTTAGGCCATTCATGGAGAGATACCTCAATATAACCGAAGTTTGTTAGGTATCTACCTATCCTAGAATGGTCAAATTGTATCCGTTATACGTTCATTTAGCCCTAAAATGTACACATTTCCAAAAGATAAAAAGAGAAAACCCATCTACATGTGGCCGTTGCTTGTTTGATGGGCACACAGAAAGGCCCAGGAGGGAAGGAGAGCCCTGCAGCTGCCAGGATTTCAGTTTTCTCATTGGCCCATTTTGTAGGCTATAAAATTTTAGCTTTTTCGTTATTGGGGCCATATGATGCCATTTCTTTTGTGGGATGAGATGCATTTTCTTGAAAATTTCTAAACTGTTTTTTGAGGGTAGGAGTAGAAAAGCATCAATTCTGTGCTGGATTTTTTACTTTTTTTTTGGTGTTCACCATATAGTCTAATAACCACAGTATCTTTATTCTATGGGTCAATACGATTACGGGAATACCATACTTATATATTTTTTCTTACGTTTTACTAAATTTTCCAAATAAAACCCTAGTGTGTGGAAAAATCTATCATTTTTGCATCACCATGTTCCAAGTGGCACAACATTTTACTTTTTGGCTACAGAGGTTGTTGATGGCTTGTTTTTGGCTGGACATGTTGTTCTTTGCAACCAGGCTTGAGATGTGAAAACTTGTTACAGGAACAGGAAGCGCAGGAACAAAATCTTGTACATCCTTAATCAGATCTGGCGACCAGTAGAAACAAGATATGAGAGCAACAGACCTCTGCACCCCAGGGTCTGGAGGTATAGGAGATTCTTGTGATCTGTGTAGATACAGACCAGATGACGAGCTCCTTCCAGCAGATATTGCCACTTTTCCAAGGCAAGTATTATGGCCAGTACCTCCCGATCACCTATAGAGTAGTTCCTCTCTGCAGCAGAAAAGGTCTTTGAGAATAAACCATAGGTGAGCGTTCTGCCTTTAGGCCCTTTCTGGGTGAGAACGGCTCCAGCTCCTACAGAGGAAGCGTCAACCTCAAGCTGGAATGGTTTCTCTGTATCAGGCTGCGTGAGAACAGGAGCAGAGGCAAAGGCAGACTTCTACTTAGAAAAATGCTTCTTCAGCCACTGAAGGTCAGAGCTTAGGATGAGCATTTTTATTTGTTAACGCCACTATAGGTGAAACGAAGGAGGAGAAATGTAGTTAGCAAAGCCCAGAAATTTCTGTATAGCTCGAAGTCCTACAGGGCGAGGCCAGTGGAGAACCGCAGACAACTTGGTGGGATCCATCTGTAGACCCTTGTCACAAATATTATACCCAAGGAACAGAAGACTCTTTTGGTAGAACTGGCACTATTTGAGTTTGGCATATAAGCGATTGACCCTTAGACGTCTGAGAACTTGTCATATGTGGGCCTGATGGTATTCCAGGTAAGTAAATAACACCAGGATATCGTCCAAGTAGACCACGACACAGCTATATAACAAGTCTCTGAAAATTTTGTTGACAAATTCTTGATAGAAAGCAGGTGCCTTGCAGAGTCCAAAGGGTGTGACCAGATACTCGAAGTGCCCATCTCAAGTGTTGAAGGCAGTCTTCCATTCATCCCTTTCACGAATGCGAATGAGTTTATATCCCCCCAAAGGTCCAACTTAGTGAAGACCTTAGGTCAACGGAGGTGGACAAAGAGTTCTGTGATCAAGGGTAGTTGGTAGTGATTCTTCACGGTAACTTTATTAAGCCCACGATTGTCTATGCAGGGGCAGAGAGAACCACCTTTCTTGGCCACAGAAAAGAATCCTGCACCGACAGGAGACGAAGACTTGTGGATGAATCGTTTCTGCAGATTCTCCTTCATATAGGCTGACATATACCCGACCTCCTGGCGGAGACGTGCCTGGCAGCAGCTCCATAGGACAGTCGTAGGGACGCTGTGGTGTGAAGTCTTCCCTTGTTTCTCTGAGAAGATGTTGGCAAAGTCCGTATGGGCAGTAGAAAGACCCACCAGAGACTTGGAGTATACCGAAGCAGACAAGGTGGACACTGGCCGAAGAGTCATGAGACAACGAGACTGGCACTGTGGACCCCAATGAATAATAATCTCCCCAGTCTGCCAGTCAGTTGCTGCAACCACGGGAGACCCAACAGAATGGCAGACAAAGATGGGGAACCACATAAAGTGACAGTCTCTTCTTGTGCATAGCCCCAACTTGCAGAGCCAGAAGCTTGGTGCAGTAATAGACTGGATCGCTGAGGACCTGCCCACTGATTGAGGAGATAGCCAGCGGTTTCTCTAGGCGGACCACAGGAAGGTGATACTGGGAGACCAGGGGAGCATCCACAAAATTTCCTGCAGAACCAGAATCCAGGAAGGCAGAGGCTTGAAACTGGGTACCTGTCATTGAGCTGAGTAGAACAGGCAATTTCAGTCATTTAGAAGCTTTGCTTTTACCTAGGGACTATCCTCCAAAGAACCATAGGTTGGCTGTGTATCCCAGACACTGAGGACAGACTGGACAAGACTAAAGAAAGTGTCTTGGGCTGGCACAATAGAGGCAAAGGTTCTCCTGTTTCGGGAGCACTCTTGAGGTGTCAGATGAGCTTTATCCACCTGCATGGGTTACTCACCAGGAGACACAGAGGGCGGCAGAGCTGGCCTTTGGAAGACAGGAGCCAAGCAGGTTAGACGTCAGGTCCTGGCTTGCGCTTGTTTTACATGTTGTTCCTCCTCCAGGCACTTCAGAGAATCAGAAGTCGATCTGAGTAGCCAGGGAGATCAGACCACTCAGGGAAGATGGCAGGTCCTGTGCAAACAGAGCGCCTTTGATTTAGCCAGACAGTCTTTTTTAAAAGTGGCGACCAAAGCCGCTTCATTCCACAAGAGCACGGATGCTGAAGTGCGGAGTTGAACTGTCAACAACAGACAAGTCTCTGTTTGTCAACAACAGACAAGGGCAGTTTCTGCAGGCGACTTCCCGGGCTGGTTCCTAAAAAACAGACCAGAATTCTGCAAGGAATGTAGAGATATTAGCCATGACTGAGTCGTTTCTATCCCAGAGGGCGTTGGCCCATGCCAGGGCCAACTTAGCATGAATGCCACCTTAGACCATTCCGTGGTGAACTGCGTAGGCATCAGCTCGATGTGCAGAGAGCACTGTGTGATGAACCCCCTGCAAAGCTTGGTGTCTCTGTCATATTTTGAGGGCATGGATAGTCGCAGTCTGGGTTCTGCCAAAGAGGGTGAAGCCGGTGTAGCGGGAGGCACCACATGAACCGGTCACTGCTGCGTGGCCAACAATTGCTGAAAAATGGAGGTCAGCTGATCAATGGGAGGAGAGGTGAAGAGATCAGCGACTTCAGGTAGTAGAACCTTGGTGGGATCCATGGTGGATCTTACTGTCATGGGTCAGAGGAAGTGGACCCACTGAACCACCATAGAGGATGACATAAGCCGACACCTGGGAGCAGAGTCTAAGTGGCACCCGGTTTTCACCAGACCCCGGCGCATCAGGGAGGACTGCAGCTGTCTGTAGTAAGGGAAGGGAATTTGGAATGGTGACAGTGGCAGGCCCTGCTCTCCCTCTTACGATTTCCCTGTTATATTCAGGTAAAGTACCCTAACAAACTGGCAGATATATTTCTCCTTTAAAGTTTTGAGGTATTCTTTTATTCGGAAACATTTTTCCTTTCTCTCGGGCCAATGTTAATAAACTTGTGGTGTTAAACGCTCACTAAATGCCAATTGGGCTGTCATTTGATTATTTACAAATATAACATCAATTTATTTTTTTATCCGTAGACATGCTTATGGGGTAAACCAGCTCTCTTAAATAATTATAGAAAAAGAGTAATCCAGCAGTGCCAGGATCTGTGGGAAAATGAATTAAAACTTCTTTATTACTCAATTACTAAAAACAAAATTATGTCATGGCAAAAAAATCCATCTAATAGATTTAGTAATTGAGAAATAAAGAAGTGTTTTATTCATTTTCCCATGGAGTCTGACACTACTGGATTACTCTTTTACTATATATGTTTGAACTGACTCATCCTGTGTCCGTGCAGTGGAGAGAGACAATACATTTTCTAAGGTGAGCTGTTTTTAATCATTTTTCCTATCTCTTAAATAAGGTTTACTACTTCCCCAAAGCATTATAATCTTCCTCTAGAATGTTGTAGATAATTGTACTCTTATTTCTTACATACATATTATTATCTTTGTCCATTATGCAAGTTGTGTGTTATTCTAGATAATAGGTATGCTATTACTAATAGATTATGCTCTTCTACCAGTGTTGCCCTGTGCTTCTCATAAAACAATTGCCCTGCTTATCCAATGGAGAGTGGGCTTTTCAAAGAGCTATAGGAGCACTCCAGTTTCTGAGGACTCGCCCTAGTTGCACCAACTGTCATTGTCTCATTAACATTTGAATTCAAATGAATTTCCCAGAAATGGCATCATGGACAGAAATAAAAGGTAAATCATTTTCTACAATATGCTATTCATACAAATCAGCTTTCTGAACATTTTTTCAGAAAGTTGGAAACTTCACTAAAAGTGCTCTGCCCGTGTATAATGCTGGGTGCAGCTGAAAAAGACTTGGGGGTATTGGTGGATGGTAAACTTAATTTTGGTGACTAGAGCCAGACGGCTGCTGCTAAAGCAAATAAAGTTATGGGATGTATCAAGAGAGGAATATATTCTTATGATAATGAAATACTTTTGCTCTTATACAAATCCCTGGTCAGGGTATACATGGAGCAACCAAGATTATTAGGGGAACGGGAGGACTAGAATACAATGACAGATTACAAAATTTGGGATTATTTAGTTTAGAAAAAGGACTGCTGAGGGGAGACCTCGTTACAGCACAAGGATCTCTCTGAAGATCTTTTTATACCTTTAGGCCTGTGACCTCTACTTCTTTACACCAACTGTAAGAGCAGTGAGACTATGGAACTCTCTGCCGCAGGAGGTTGTTATTGGGACTCTATGTACATGTTCAAGAGAGGCCTGGATGCCTTTCTGGAGAGAAAAAATATCACAGGTTATGGGGATAAAACATTTTTTTAATTCTTAAAGGTTGGACTTGATGGACTTTTGATGGTCTTTTTCCAGCTTTATATATTATGAGTGACCAGACCCCTTCCCAGTACATTGCATGGCATCATAGTGTCTGCCGATGCTGGCGCACACATTAGAATGTCAGCCTACGGCTGTTGTCATGATGCCTGCGACGGACTGACATCTGCATTTGTGCTGAAAAACTCAGCTTATCTACTTTCTATATGGGGCGTCGGAAGTGAGTACACTGTTTTGTTTATTTTTGCAGGCTGTATACTGGGGGCAGGGGTTGGCAGGCTATATACTAGAGGAGCTGGCAGGCTATATACTGCAGGGGCTGGCAGGCTATATACTAGAGGGGCTGGCGGGATATATACAACAGGGCTGGTGGGCTATATACTACAAGGACTGGCTGACTATATACACAGGGGCTGGCAGGCTATATACTACAGTGGCTGGCAGGCTATATACTCCTATATGCGAGTCAATAGGTTTTCCCACTTTTTTTGTGTTATACTTAGGTTGGCTTATAGTTCAGTATATACGGTATCTTACTATTTGACTCTCGACAGCCCAGGTCAGCCATCAACACCCAATATATATATATTTTTAATTTTTCTGTTTCAATTTGCTAATTAAAAAAAATTATTTCTTTAAAGGAAATCTACCACCAGGATCGGGGAATGTAAACCAAACACACTTACATGTGCCCCCTCTAGCAGGATCTTTTAGCATGTTTTTTACTAAAACAGTCTGTAAATATTATGCAAATGAGCTCCATAGTTGTTTATTGAGAGCCCCTAAGGTTCATTTACATATATTTTAAAGCCTTTTTTGTAAAAAATAAGGGCATAAGAAGCTAAAAGAATAGCAGATCTTGTCAGAGGGATCAATTACTGCCATGTAAGTGTGCTTGTTTTACATTCCCTGATCCCGGTGGTAGATGTCCTTTAATGGTTACCGCAAAAAGAAAATACTGTACATGTTTTCATTATTGTGTCAAAAGCATATTATTATTCTTTAAAAATATTTTCTCTGTGAATTAACATTGTTAAGAACGTGACTTACTTAGAGCATTCTCTAAAGGCAATCTTGACCTTTTCGAAATGGCATATACCAAAATGTGACATTCCACGCCCAATGTTGTGCCTATTTATATTGAATTTAAAATATGAAAAATGTATGTAATAGCCTAAAGCAAAGCCTTCAAAAAAGAGGTTATAGCTGCACATTATTTAGCACATAAAAAAAGCAAAACAGGCGTTTTGCCTTTTTTATGGTAACTTAATTCCAAGGTATAAGAAGCTGAATAATGGTTATCATTCTCAAAAAGCCGTACTGTATTCTTCACTTAGAGCAAGAGGCTATTTGGCTCATCAATGGGCTCTGCAGCTACAGTTATAGCACCTCAAAACTACACAGTCGCCTTTATTTCTATGTTTTATCAGAAATGTATGAATCGTTGTACTAAGAATGCATCTTTACTTGTTTTTAACACCTTTTAATGAATAATTCTGTTTGGTTAGTCCATTGTAAAACATAAAAGTAGCATTGTTGGAGAATAGATTTGTGGTTCTATTCAAGAATTTCCTTAAAGAAGCCACTTCAAAGGTATGTATCTTTTTACCACAAGTGGAGGCATCTGTATGCAGAGTGGATGAAAGTGGGCTTAGCTATTTCCTTTAGACCATTAGATTCCATGGACCAGTGCTCATGTATGACCACCACTTCTTCTATAATCACCTTTACTGCTGTCATCAGTAATAAATGTCTAATTGCTGTGGGCCCCACCACCAGAACCACATCTAACTGTATGTGGTCCTGGTGGTGGGGCCCTCAGCAAATATACATTTATTAAGTATTTTCTAAATAAATGATAATTGATTTTCTCTGAATGAAGCCTTTAAGATTTTTATCAAGGTCTGCAATGGCGTTGACTTCATTTTCATGATGTCCAAACATTCACATGTCTGACTTAAAGCATAGAGGCTTTATTTTCAATTCCTCAAAAAGTTTTAACTATTTTGGATTGCACTGTATGGTTCAGATGATATATATAATATATATATTGTTTTGCTAGTGTTATCCAATAGAAAAATAATTTGTTTTTATATCACCTAAAGCCATCATTTAAAAAAGAAGTTTCCAGCAATGGGGCTAGTTGTGGGTGTTTTTAGCATGAAGAGCTGTAATTTTCATTGGTAACATCTGGAAGTATGTTAAAATGGGGGCCAAGAGCTGAGCAATCTGCAGCACAGACAGGTCACATGTTGTTTTTTGAAATGCATCCAAACCAAAGCCAACCCCTAGGACTAAATAGAGGATTGTCAGGATTCAGGATCAGTGGATCCTCTGGATCACCCTGGGAGGTGGTTCTAGCCGACACCTGAGACCGGAATGGGAATGGACTGGACACACACGAGCACGAGAACAGGAACATGGGAACACAGGAACACTGGAACAAGAACACGGGAACAGGAATGCAGGAACGCAGGAATATCACATGGGAGCTTTCTCAATGTCTTAGGCTCAAAGATCTGGCAGTGTTTGCAGGAAGAGGCAGGCTTAAATAGAATTCCTGAAAATGGTGTTGCCCTGGCCCTTTAAATCTTTTGAAGCCAGTGTGCGCGCCATAGGAGTCGGGAACAGGCGCGCATGGCCGAGGAAGACAGAGCAGGAACTGGGAAAGGTAAGTTTCGCGGGCACCGCGCCAGCTGGGGGACAGAACCACAGGTGAGCCTGCGACACACGATATGGGTCAAGGGATCACCCATGACAAGTATTTTGTCAGGGTCAGAGGCAGGTTATAACACACAATTATATTGCAATGTAAATGCTTATAGTCCGAATCAGTCGGACAATCCAACTCCCTAATTTATGTCGCATGGAAGCCAGCGCAGCTGCGCCACAAAAGGATTGTGTGCGCCACAATCCCAGCACACACTTCTTAGCCCCGTTTTAGCCCCGAATAAGGTGAACAGTCTGACCCTTAGTAAATGAGCCCCAGTTTGTATTGATTTCTCAGTAGCATCCACTCTCCTACATACTCTCCCCTACATACATGTACTCACGCCAAAACAACATAAATAATCATATAAACACAGTTAAAACCTTTACCATCATTATGTCTATTCTCTCTACCACTGATCATCTTTGTGGAGATTACCACTTGGACATCTTTGGGACTATTAATAGGATGCTACCACTGCTACAAATCAGCTCAGGAAATTTCTTACATTACGGATTTTCCATAATAAAATGTTAATACAGGCAGTCCCCGGGTTACATACAAGATAGGGTCTGTAGGTTTGTTCTTAAGTTGAATTTGTATGTAAGTCGGAACTGTATATTTTATCATTGTAATCCCAGCCAGAACTTTTTTGGTCTCTGTGACAATTGGATTTTAAAAATGTTGGGTTGTCATAAGAATCAATATTAACAGTAAAGCTTCATTACAGCCACATTTGATAACTCTGACAACTGATTATCGTAGCCTAGGACTAAAGTACAATAAATTACCAATATCCGGAGGTCCGTTTGTAACTAGGGGTCGTATGTAAGTCGAGTGTTCTTAAGTAGCCTGTATTCAAAAGTGTTCTTAAGGACCGCCTGTATTCAAAAGTGGAACCATTTAGGAACCATAGAAACATTTGATGTTGCCAAATGTTGAGGTACATGGTGAATAAATTTAAACCACTGTTTGGTGAGTCAATAACTGCAAAATTCCAAATGTTAAAGGAAACCTACACTATTGCATAACCCTAAGTTCAATTCTTGGTGCCCTACCCTGCCTCACCTGTCTATACAAGGGTGTTGCAAGATTCTAAACTCTTTTTAAATGCTCCATATAACCTTGACCAGCCCAGCCTTCCAGCTTACAATATTTAAGGTGCAGTGTAATATTACATGTGTGTTTCCCCACAACACGAAAGTGATGACAGTTCCACTCAAATCCATCTGATACCTG
Organism: Engystomops pustulosus; assembly: GCA_019512145.1. Lineage (NCBI taxonomy): Eukaryota > Metazoa > Chordata > Amphibia > Anura > Leptodactylidae > Engystomops > Engystomops pustulosus. The sequence continues at coordinate 155,722,082 of CM033642.1, forward strand.
TTACTCTCTCCATCCCTATTCCCTTCCTTAGTATATACACTGGTGTCATATAATACACCATATCTGTTCATAAAAAAATGTTTACAGTACTCCCAAAAATGTTTCCACATTAATTCATCTGAAACTGTGATTCTCTATCCTTCAAGTTTCTACTTAAATGTAGAAGAACCCTCCCTTTCTCTCAACCTTCAGTTGAGTTTCCATGCTTGTGGTGTAATTTCACATAATGTTAACTAATGGAAGCTTTAACATAATCCTAAGAAATGTAATTAATAAATGTAATTAATAGACATTGGTTACTGGTTTTTGTTTGACGAACATATGAATGTGTTTTGTCCTATGATTATTCAATGTATAATACAATATAATTTTCTAAAACAATACATATTAATCAGAAGCTTTTCATTCAAAACCACTGTGCACCACTGTGCTCTTTGTCCTATACAAAGCTATCATTGATGGTTACTAGAGATGAGCGAACATACTCGTCCGAGCTTGATGCTCGTTCGAGCATTAGCGTACTCGAAACTGCTCGTTGCTCGGACGAATACTTCGCCCGCTCGAGAAAATGGCATCTCCCGCCGTTTTGCTTTTTGGCGGCCAGAAACAGAGCCAATCACAAGCCAGGAGACTCTGCACTCCACCCAGCATGACGTGGTACCCTTACACGTCGATAGCAGTGGTTGGCTGGCCAGATCAGGTGACCCTGGAATAGACTAGCCCCTGCCTGCGCTGCTTGGATCATTCTGTGTCTGGATGCCGCTAGGGAGAGAGCTGCTGCTGGTCAGGGAAAGCGTTAGGGTGTTCTATTAGAATAGTGTTAGGCAGGAGTGATTCTACAAGAACCCAACAGCCCTTCTTAGGGCTACAATAACGTTATACTTTTTTTTTTTTTATTTGCTTGTGGCTGGGCTTGCTGGCACTAGTAGTGCAGCTAGTACCATATTGTGAGGAATTTGCAGGGAGACCTGCGACCGTTGTGTTTAGCTCTTAGTGACACGCATATCCACCTCAAACACCAAAGTGGGACAATTTATTAGGGGTTTGATTAGAATTAGGCAGAGTCTGCTGATTTATTTATTTTTTTTTACCTTTATTTCATTTTATAGCTCAAACTCATCTTGCAAAGCAGTGTGCTTTCAGTGTCGGCTACAAAATAGCCATAGGAGAACCCCAACGGCTTACTTAGGCCTACAATAGCGTTATATTTTCCTTTTTTTGGTTTGCTTGTGGCTGGGCTTGCTGCCATTAGTAGTGCAGCTAGTACCATATTGTGAGTAATTTGCAGGGAGACTTGCTACCGTTGTGTTTAGCTCTTAGTGACACACATATCCACCTTAAACACCGAAGTGGGACAATTTATTAGGGGTTTGATTAGAATTAGGCAGAGTCTGCTGATTTATTTTTTTTTACCTTTATTTCTTTTTATAGTTCAAAGTCATCTTGCAAAGTAGTGTGCTTTCAGTGTAGGCTAGAAAATAGCCATAGGAGAACCCCAACGGCTTACTTAGGCCTACAATAGTGTTATATTTTCCTTTTTTTTTGTTTTCTTATGGCTGGGCTTGCTGGCATTAGTAGTGCAGCTAGTACCATATTGTGAGTAATTTGCTGGGAGACTTGCTACCGTTGTGTTTAGCTCTTAGTGACACGCATATCCACCTCAAACACCGAAGTGGGACAATTTATTAGGGGTTTGATTAGAATTAGGCAGAGTCTGCTGATTTATTTTTTTTTTTTTACCTTTATTTCATTTTATAGCTCAAACTCTTCTTGCAAAGCACAAAATCCAGTTGTGTGCTGTCAGTGTAGGTTAGAAACTAGCCATAGCAATAGGATAGCATCGTTTTGGTTAAAAAAAAAATAAAAATAAAAAAAAAAAATAAACACAAAAAAAAAAAAATTAAAAGTTTACACTTTAATTTGGAAAATGTTTAACCCGAGGGCTAGGGGTAGAGGACGAGGGCGTGGACGTGGGCGTCCAACTACTGCAGGGATCAGAGGCCGTGGTCGTGGGCGGGGTGAGACACCACCTGCTGATGAGGGAGCAGGGGAACGCCGCAGAGCTACACTCCCTAGGTTCATCATGTCTCAAGTTACTGGGACTCGTGGTAGAGCACTGTTGAGGCCAGAACAGTGCGAAGAGGTGATGTCGTGTATTGCGGACAATGCTTCTAGCCATTTGTCCACCAGTCAGTCTTCTACGCAGTCCACCCATGTCACCGAAATCAGCACTCCTCCGGCTCCTCCACCTCAGCCTCCTTCCCCCCAGTCTGCCCCCTCCCAGCAAAATTTGGCATTTGAAGCGGCATACTCTGAGGAACTGTTTTCTGGACCCTTCCCACAGTCACAAACCACTTGTCTGGTTGCTGCTGATCAATTTTCCGATGCCCAGGTTTTCCACCAGTCGCAGTCTGTGGGTGATGATGACATTATTGACGTAGTGGAAGAAGTGTGTAAAGAGGTGTCGGAGCTGATGAGGGAGCAGGGGAACGCCGCAGAGCTACACTCCCTAGGTTTATCATGTCTCAAGTTACTGGGACTCGTGGTAGAGCACTGTTGAGGCCAGAACAGTGCGAAGAGGTGATGTTGTGGATTGCGGACAATGCTTCTAGCCATTTGTCCACCAGTCCATAATGGTGCGATTCAGCAGCCTCAGAGGCATCCATGCATGCTGCCCCTGCTGTTTCCTGTCCATTTCCATGGTGTTTCCATCCTTTTCTGAGGTTCCCAGGTGTTTGGCCAAGCTTCCCTGTGCAGAGCCTTGGTCCCCTTGAAAAATGCTCGAGTCTCCCATTGACTTCAATGGGGCTCGTTATTCGAGACGAGCACTCGAGCATCGGGAAAAGTTTGTCTCGAATAACAAGTACCCGAGCATTTTAGTGCTCGCTCATCTCTAATGGTTACTTAAATCACAGTAGCTAAGTTAAAACTTGGCTACTGTGCTCCACTGTGCTCTGTGTCCTGTACAAAGCTGTCATTAATGGTTGCTTAGCAATCCATTGCAGCATCATCGAATTCCTCCACTTCACCCCCTTGACTGCGTCATATGAGGGGACTCTCATGTGGGTGGGAAGGGTGTCATGTGACTTTTCGTCACTTCCAGTTGGCTATGAGGCACCGCACACTTCTTTGTACGGGTGTGCCAGCTTACCTGATGGACAGGCTGTTACGTCATTGACTCTAGCCTACCCCAACCTATTGGTGCCACCTCTAACCCCCCCTTTCACAATATTGCATAGTGATAGGTTGTCACGGATTAGGGGTGAAAACTTTATTTGGGTGGATTGTTTAAAACTGCCATGAGCTGTACATGCTTGGCCTCCTCTCTAATAAACCACTGTGTTATTGTACGGACCACTGTCTTTGTTAGCAATCCGCATTATATCATTCAAGTAATACGAACAGCACTCCATGTTAGCGTGGTGCACGTGCAGAGAAGCCAAGTACTAATATAGAAGAAATGTCCCGGCACTCACTTTTTCTTCTTTTGCTGAAGCGTTTTTTATTTAATTTTCTTATAACATATACAGAACCGTTTTTTGCAACTGCTAGTATACTGCCAATACAATGAAAATGGTTGCAAAGGATGGCATGAATGATACCATAAAAACAGGTGGGTTACAGGCAAGAAAAAACAGCCTACATGTTCCAGAGAAGTTCCTTACGCATGGCTGAGTTCAAACTGCCAACAGTTAATACACAAGTAGCCTATAGCGCTACACGTATAGCATTACGACATATCCTTCATAAAACAAACAAATCAAAAACCTCAACCCGTAGGCTGTTTTTTCTTGCCTCTAACCCACCTATTCTTATGCTTTTAAAGAAGATGAAATAAAGCCTTTTCCATTTTACTGGATGTGCCCTGGCATACTTCATGGATTTCCAGGATAGAAGTGTTCCATGCATTGTCAGTGCCCAAAGCTGCACTCCTGATAGTTTGGCTGGTGAATATTTTCACAGCGAACTGGCACAGTATTATTCTGCTCCACAACAGTTCTATCTCTTTGAGTATCACGCAGACTGCGAGCTTGCGTCCACCTGCACCATTTTGCTGAGCACCTCTTGGCTCTACCAGTAAGTAATTGATTCATGCCCCTCGGCCAACGTCACCATCTCTCCTTCCCAAATTCTGGCACTATGCACGATCATGGCATTCACTTTCTTCATTCTGCAGTGATTGCACATAGAGGGAGAGCTGAGAGTGAGTCGGTGACATCACTGACTCTCTTAACACAGTGTAGGTGTCACAGATGGAGAAGGGGCATGAATAAATTACTTATCGGCCGCCTCAGGCTCATTTGTATATTTTAGAAATCTTTATTTCGGCAAAATACTGCAGTTCTAAAAGATACAGAAAAAAAGTTTACTGCCGATGGGGAAGGGACGGGGAAGTGAGTATTAACAATCTACCACCAGTTAATCTAGATGTCCTTTAAAGGCTGCAGAGGCATATGGCCAGAGATGACCCTGCACAGGGAGTCATCACCTGTGTCACAGCTTTAGCACGTGAAGACGTGTCAAAAGATAAGAAGGAGAGAGGAACAAGGTGAGCATGTTTTATTTTTTTTTACATATTCTACTAGGGATATCACTATGATTGCTGGCTACTGGGGGCATTCCTGTGACTGATGGCTATTAAAGGGCATTCCTGTAACTACTCACTACTGTATGGCATTACTGTGTCTACTGCCTACTGGGGGTATCATTGTTCATTGTGACTATCGCTACTTGAGGGATTATTATAACAACTGGCTACAGGCACTGTTACTACTGTGACTACTGGCTACTAGGGGGATCACCGTGATTATGATTCATAAGAGTAAAATTACACTTATGAAGTACCGTATAAACTTGAGTATAAGCCGAGTTTTACTTGAATCTATGTTAAAAAACCTCTCTACTCACCTTTCCAATGCCCCCTAAAGGTTCTCTTCTGTCTTCTGACCTCTGGCTCTGTCTTTGTGTCGCTTCGCACTGTGTCACACACACCATGACATCAGCCGCTTGCCGACATCATCGTGTGTACACCACCATTGGCAGGGAGCCAGAGCTGCAGCATCAGAAGACAGAAGAGGACCTGCAGGGGTGTTGGAAAGGCAAGTAAAGAGTTTTTTTTAATAAGCTGAGCATACTCGGAGTAGGGGGGTGCTGGCTATATAATAGGGGGCAGACACTGGCTATATACTAGGGGGCAGGGGCTGGCTAGATGCTATGGTGCTGCTGGCAGGGCCGGCGCTATGGGTAGGCAAAGGTGGCAATTGCCCAGGGCCCCCAGGGAGAAAGGGGAGAATCTCTTCTTTCAAATGAATCTTGAATTTTGTTTCTAGGTGCTATGGATCCAGAGATATTCAGGTTTAAAGTGAGAATATCAGGTGCCATTTTTATATATAAATATCTCCGTTTTCCTACATTTTAGAAACACAAATTTGGATTCATATAAAAGAGGAGACTTTCTTCTTTCATAGGAAAAAAGGAGTGAGGTTCTATGAGTCACAGAACCAGAGATACAGCCCCCTGAAGTGTCTCCCCCATCTCCAGATTCTTAGCCATCAGCCTGCAGGGAGCATTTGCTGCACAAAGGAGCTGCTGCACCTCACAGATAATGGAAATATTCACTTTATATGTTACTAGTACTACATTTTGAGAAGGGATAATATCAACTAATATTCATGTTTTTAACCCTTCTCTATGCAAATCTAAGAACACACTTTGGGCCACATGTATCAATAGTTTTTTTCTGTTGTTTTTGCGCCTTTTCATTCAGGCGCACCGTTTTTGTGCCATTTTTGCGACTAAATGCCAAACTAGCTGCGCAGCAAAAATAACCAGCTTTCCCTCATTTATCCTAGCAATCCAGATGTTTTGATGCGCCTAATGATATTCATCACTTGCGACTTTTCATTTAGGCGCAAAAACGGGCGCAAAAACACTCCAGCCCGAAGCTGGCGTTAACTGAGAAGAAAGCACTGAGCCCCTTTGCAGAACAGCTAATTTCTAGCAGCAGAGCTCAGCCAGACACTGCAGACACTAGAACAGATCATACAGACATGAGATACTCTGCAGACACTAGTACAGATAATACAGACATGAGATACTCTGCAGACACTAGTACAGATAATACAGACATGAGATACTCTGCAGACAGGAGCTGCAGACTCTATTTACAGTTCATCACCTTCTATTTACAAAACATTCTGCAGAATCCTGAGCTCAAAGCAAGAGAGAAGAGAACGTTACCGAATGTTGCACCCAGTACTGACAAGTGTCCCCAGTGTAATTCTGCACAGTATCACCAGTGTATCTGAGGGGGATACTGTGCAGAATTACAGGGGTGCAGCAGGAGACCAGCATTGGGGATCCCCTCCAGGAGAAGCCCCTGCTGAGGAGATCACTGGGTGCAGGGTGTCACACACCTGGGTGCTGCTGTGAGTGTTATCTTCATTCTGGGCTGTGGGAGAAGCAGAGAGGAGCTTGTAGCAGGATCACATGTAAGTGCCCGAATCTAACATTGCGCCTAAACTGCGCCTAAACTGTGTTAAAGTAAAGTGATTAATAAGAGGCAGGAAATATACTTATCACAGATGGTTGTAGCTTGTGATAATTCTGGCAAAACAGTGTGCCAGAATTTAGGCGCAACTACTACACTTAGGCGCACAAAAGTAATAAATGTGGCCCTTTCTCTCTTATTCCCTTTTATTTTGTGATAGTTATTTTTTGTTGGGAAAATTGACTGATACGATGAACATTCAATTCTCTTTGCCTAATGTAACTACACCGCGACCAGAACATGTCCATAAAGTTATATGTAACACCAAAAACACACACATGTCCTGGAATAAAGTTTTTATTTCCCACCATCCTCCATTATTTACACCTATGTTATGACGTTCTCACTCTCATGCTTATGAAGCGCAGAGAGTTCTGTTATTGTGTGGCTAATACACTGGTGCACATCTAAAAGTGACTTTTATTATCTCATTAGCTTGGTTTATGGATATATAGTTATTTATTTGGGTTACCATTGTGTAAGGAACAGACAATGATACATCTGTGTGAATTTTCTGCAGTTCCCTTTGCTGCATATTTTGGTGAATACTGTATATTGGAGTGGGGTAGGTATGCTCTCCTCACATCTTACTGTTTTAGGAAAGTATATTTTCTTTATATAAGTATCTGGATTTGTACATACAGGCGGTCCCCTACTTAAGGACACCCGACTTACAGACAACCCATAGTTACAGACAGACCCCTCTGACCTCTGGTGACCTCTCTGGATGCTTTACTATAGTCCCAGCAATAATCAGCTGTAAGGTGTCTGTAATGAAGCTTTATTGATAATCCTTGGTCCAATTACAGCAAAAAATGTTTAAACCCCAATTGTCACTGGGGCCAAAATTCTTTTTGTCTGGTTCTACAATTATAAAATATACAGTTTCGACTTACATACAAATTCAACTTAAGAACAAACCTCCAGACCCTATCTTGTACGTAACCCGGGGACTGGCCTGTATTTTAGAGGAAATTTTGAATGTTAATTGCCAAATGCATCGCCTGGTTGTCTGCTTTCAAAATTCTATAGGTTTTATGGCGCCTTTACTTTTTATTCTGTTTTATTGATATATTTTGCAGGTTATGACTGTCTAAAAATGTCTAGCTGAAAAGCAGATATCTAGTTATTACAGTTTTAGTGATATTATGTGGATTTATTCATGTGAACATATCAATAGGGCACATTTGTGAACTCTACAAATGTCCTTGTTTGGATCAAATTTTTTGCCATCAAAGTCAAATTTTAAGTATTTTTAATAAAATGTTTCAATTTGAATCAAAATTGCATGAAGGCGCCTATGTCTATAAAATCTTTGATGCAATTTTGAAAATGGGGCAAGTGTCTGCTTTCAGAAAATATCGGTCCCTCTCCCCAATGGGCCTCACAGTCTAATCAACCTACCAGTAATTTTTTGGAGTGTGGGAGGAAACCGGAGGACCCGGAGGAAACCCACGCAGACACAGAGAGAACATACAAAATCTTTGCAGATGTTGACTAGCGCTGCAAGGCTGTAGTGCTAATCACGGAGCCAACATGCTGCCCATAAATCTCCCTATCATTTATCTATCTCCTATAAAATTCTCCCATATTACAGTTTGTTTTACCATACTAAAGGAGCCTCTTGCTGACTGTGACTGGTCATAAAATAGTTTTATTTTGGGGCCCCACTTTTAGTTTTGCCCAGGGCCCCACTTTGTCTCGAACCGGCCCTGGCTGCTGGCTATATACTAGGGGGCTTATGGCTATATAATATGGAGCTGCTGGCTATATACTAGGGGGCAGACACTGGCTGTATTCTAGGGGGCAGGGGCTGGCTATATATTACAAGGCTGCTGGCTATATACTTGGGGCATGGTCAGGCTGGCTATATCCTAGGGGGCATGAGCTGGTTAGCTATATGCTGGGGGGTTAAGGGGCTCGCTATATACTAGGGGGCATAAGCTGCCTGGCTATATATTGGGGCATGGCTGGTTATATCCTGAGGATCAAGGGGCTGGATAGCTATTTACTAGAGGGCATTGGCTGGATGGCTATATACTGAGGGGCAGAGGCTGATTCACTATATGCTGGGTGGAGGCTAAGACTAATGCATTTCCCACCCTAGACTTATACTCGAGTCAATAGGTTTTCATGTTTTTTTGTGTTAAAATTAGGTACAAAGGCTTATACTCAGGTCGGCTTATACTCAAGTATATACAGTAGCAACACAAATAACTTTATGGTTGGGGTTCACCACAACATAAGGAACTGTATCAAATGGTTGTGGTATTAGCAAGGTTGAGAACCACTGCTCCAGGATGTATCTCGTTATTCGAGACGAGCACTCGAGCATCGGGAAAAGTTCGTCTCGAATAACGAGTACCCGAGCATTTTAGTGTTCGCTCATCTCTAATTATAATGATTGCAGAACAAGTCCTGTATATTTGCAATGAAATGTATTACATGAAAGAAAGCTATGCATTGGTTTATACCAAAATTGGTTTGCAACACACACTAGGCCTGTGGTCATATCATGCTATGCATATCATGGCAGACATAGCAAAGATTAAAATGTAGTAAAATATGATAAACTTTGTTCTTCTCATTCTGTATATTGCATCAGATTTTCCCCATGTTATGACTATAGCTATTACAGGAAAGTTCTTTACATAAACTTTGCAAATAGCAGAGAGGAGATGAGTGATACCGAGGTCCAGTCAGTTTTCCCTAAAGGGGTTGTCTAATGAAAATGAAAGACCTCATTGTGTTAAAATGCAATGATTAATCACATGTCAGACTTCCCTATTTATATTAAATCAGTTGCCACCAGCAGGTGTGCAATAACATCATAAAATGAAACTAAAATGGGAGAGGCAAGAGCCCTGTATAGAGAGTGGGGTCCACTACTCAGAAACTTCAGTCAGGCCTAAGTTCAATTCCTAGCAGTGATTTCCTTGACACATTGGGGCTCATTTACTTATCCGGTCCAGTCGCGATCCAGCGGCACGTTCTCCGACGAGGATTCGGGTTCTGTCGGGATTCACTAGGGTCGTGTGCCCGATATTCACCATGTGTCGCTGCTGCGCCGAGGTCCGCCGGAGTTCACCTTCTTCTTCCCGGTGCATGTAAGTCCTTGATCATGCGACACTTTTTGTTTTTTAAATTCCGCGGTTTTTCCGAATCCTTCGGGTTGTCCGGCGGGCACCCCCCCCCCGATTTCTGTCGCGTGAAAGCCGGCACGTGAAATCTGATCACTTGCGTCAATATGCTGGCGGAATTCAGCGCAAAACGGAAAAAATTCGGGAAACCTGGCCGCGGAGCCCCATTGTCTGGTAAGAGTGCTCTCAGAAGTCACTCATTGCAGTTCTTAGACATGTAGAAAAGAACAATATAAAAGATAATAAACAGTATTGAATTGAGAGGTTTCCTTAAAGGTGATCAGCTTTATGCTATAACTGGTGTAACCGTGTACAATGTATATGGAGACTGCTATACATTTTGCAACTATATATTTTATATTTACCGTAAATGTAAAAAGGAACATAAAGGGGGTCATTTACTAAGGGCCCGAATCGCGTTTTTACCATATCGGTTACCCAAATATTTCCGTTTTCCTGAATTGCCCCAGGTTTTGGCGCATGCGATCGGATTGTGGCGCATCGGCACGCAACGGAAATGGGGGGGGGGGCGTGGCGATATGAAAACCCAACGGATTCAGAAAAACTGCCACATTTAAAAAAAAAAGTGTCACTTGACACACGCTTACCTTCTCCCGGCCTGGCTTGGTGAACTTCAGTGCATTCCGACGAACTTCAGCGCAGCAGTGACACCTGGCGGACATCGGGGGAACTACCTTAGTGAATCGCCGGAAGACTCGAATCCTCCACACAGAACGCGCCGCTGGATCGCGAATGGACCGGGTAAGTAAATCTGCCCCAAAATCTTAGAAAACTGCTCAACTTTGGTCAAAATGAATTCTTTACATCGTACATTAAGCTAACATGCAAGGGTGCAAGGGAATTTAGACTGGGGGATAAAAATATTAATAGAAATAAGTTCACGATAAGCCGGTCAAAATTTCCCTAGAGGTCACCATTGTTACTGATGTTATGGAGTACGACACAGGCAGGCGTGATTGTGATGAAAATAAAAATGGTGTGCAAGAGGACACGATTTCACCCCTAGCAATTGTGCCCCCTGCAGGCTGTTTTAATGAAAGAGAAGGTGACTGCTGTGTAGCGCTTGATGGTGTCAAAGGGATGAAGGGAGCCATGGATTTGGATTTCAGCCCTGGTTCTGTGAATTATGCTGCAGAGCAGGATGAGGGTCCTGACAGCTATGTAGAAAGGACCTCTACCTTGAGTGAGATACACAAACTGAGTGTGCCTGAGAAATGTAATGGGAAAGTGTTATTTGGTGACCTGATGGAACATGCAAATAATAAAATAGAGGGAGATTCCTTGGTTTACAATGTGGCACCAACTACACAGTCCATATTGCAAGTCATTGGGGCTCATTTACTAAGGGGCCGAATCACCGGGTTTCCCCCAATATGACCGATTTGTGCTGGTTTTCCCCGAATCGCCCCGGGTTTTGGCACACGCGATCGGATTGCATCGCATCGATGCCGGCTTGCATGCGACGGAAAGTGGGGGGCGTGGCCATCGGAAAACCCGACGGCTTAGTAAAAAACATACACCGAAGAGAAGAAGGTGAAGTCCGGCAGACCTCAGCGCAGCAGCGACACTTGGTGGACATCGGGCGCACAACCTTAGTGAATCCCGGCAGACCTGAATCCTCGTCGGAGACTGCGCCGCTGGATCGCTACTGGTGAATAAATGTGCCACATTATGTCCAAGTTTGCTTTTGGAAGCTTGAAGTGTGCTGTGACTGATTCTAAAAACTATTTGCCCATAAAATACCTGTGTGCAAGAGCTTGAGAACTGCTTTATCCAGGCAACATTATACATGGACAACATCCCACGCAAGTAACCTTATTACAAAGCGGTGAGCATATTACAAAAGAAAGATATCCATTTAAAATTTGGAAAATTTTACCTTGGGGGTCGTAGTCAGGTGATTCCCACCTACGGTTGTGATCAAAGGGGGGTATATATGACAATATGTGACCGAGAGAAAATCGGTGTTCATCTGTATTACAGAGACCACAATGTGAATTAGGTCAAACTGGAAGCTGTTTTCCATGTGTTGGTTTCATTAAAATCTGTTTAATTACATACAGTACTCCATATGCAGCCCGTGCAGCCCACATATGCAGATGCCCCCCTGTTATATACTTCCTCATGTACAGATGATCCTCAAGGTTCCACAAGGTTTATTGTATACAGCCACCAGTGATATACAGGGATATACATAAACATATGCAATCCAGTAAAAATTATTAATAAAGCCCCTCCATCAGTATCCCCCCAATTTACATAAAACATGTGCAACATCCCCCACCGAGGCCTAGCCTTTTCTTGGGGCCTGGAGGCAGCCGGGGCACAGAATACCAGAGTGGCTGGCGGTTTCGGCCTAGGCACGCTGATGTCACGGTGCTTGGTATGGGGACCGGAGAGCTGTCCTACAGCCTGGCAGGTCTCCAGTAGGTGGAGTGTGCAAAAAAATGCAGAGGGAGAGGCTGATGTACTTGAATCTCCCTGGGGAAACCCCTTTAATGTCCGTAGTATGAGTCCCTGGGTAATGGATGGTGTTACAGCCGTATTTAGGGAACAGATGGAGGCAACTTTGTACAAAAACAACTCACGGTTCTTTATTCGAACAACTGCAGGCAACAAGCCAAACGATCTGGTTACAGTTGCTGGATTGTTGGAGATTCCAAATCACTGGAGTGGTCATGGAGAGTGATCCTCAGGAGTAGATTCGCCAGCCTGGTAGAAGGTGCAGGCTGGGAGGTAGCTGTGTCCAGGTATGGAAGCTGCAGCTTTGTCCTGGGTATTCTGTGTTTGGCACTAGAGGTGTGTCACACTATCTCTTTGGTCACTGACAGTCTGTGTTCTATATTGAGAGCTGAGGACTAGGAGCTCCTCATGTGGTGAGAGCTGGGCCTAAAGAGGTGTGTACTCTCTAGGAGAGCTGAGTTCCGAGAGCTGACCTCTCTGGTAAGAGGTGGCTGGTATAGAGACCTCGCCCCTTCCTGTCCAGGGGTTTTATTATTTCATGGTCAGGTGGTGTCTCACTCTCCAATCACACTCAGGTTCACATAAAGGAATACAACTGGATAACAGTAAATCGAAACGCATACCTTGTTAACCCTTGCTGTACAAGCGGGGTCTAAAACTACTGAGGCCTAACACTGACTGCATTCTCCCTGAGATGAGTTGCGCAGGCTCACCTGTTGAGGAGTTACAGATAGAGGGTCTCATTCGCAACACTCCACTGTCCATACGTTGGCAGGGGTGTTGCACATGTGGCCAATTTTAAATTAATAAAACGAATACTTGCTCTGACAGTGTCTTCTGTGCAGGGACCAGGCAGAGTGACGTCATCACACGCCACCTTTGTCCTGCAATACATAGAGATTGACAGAGACAAGTTGCATCACTCTGCCCATTAATTGCATCTGGGTCTTAAGGCAACAAATGCAATTCATTTTTTTTATGCTCAGGTCTCTGACATGTACCACTTGAGGCGAGATCTGGCCCTGTCCTCATGCTAATCAATGCTGCACTTTTTTCAGGACGTGTGTTAATCATGTTTTGGCTGCTAGCACACATCCCAGTGTAATTCTATGGGCTCATACACACAGTAGTGGTCTCCACAGTCCCCTCAGCCTACTGCCCCGGCCACAAATTATAGAGACTGCTCGGGCAGTCTCTTCCATTGTCAGTAGCCCATGAGTGGACCCTACATTGATAACACATAAGCCTCATATGCATATTGTTGGGCATATTGTTGAGGGCTGGTGGTGTTTCTGTATCAGGTCTGATAACAGTCTTGATAGCAGGTGCACCAAGGTCGTCATAACTTAAGTCATGTACCCCTGACATTGATTTAGATTACATCACAGCTGGGTCTAGTGCTCAAGACCAGGCCAGGAAGGAAGAATTGGATTGGGGAGGAGGGGGGGGGGCACGATGGGGCTTGGATTGTCTTGTCTGCTTAGAGCACCAAAATGCCTTGTCCTGGCCCTAACTACTGCCATCTACCAGGGCGTTTGCATTGCGTTTGTAATGCACCACACCCTCAAGGAAAGTCTGTATTGGTTTCAAAGAAAGGAAATAAAACTGCCAGAATGGCTTAACCAATCACCTGACCTTAATCCAATAGACAATCATTGGAAGGAACAAACGTTTAGAGATCATAGAGGGAACCCACAGAACCACAAGCAATTGAAGAATATTTCTGTGGAAGATTGGGTTAAAAACACACAATGTAAGCAATGTATAATAATAATTCCTACATTTAGTAGGAGTCTTGAAGCTGCCGTCATCATCAATAATTATTAAATAAATTTCAGTAAGATATGGTTGGTTTCTTTAACAGTGTGGATTGGATGGATTTTTTTCACCAGGAGCTCATCTACAAGTCTTAAAAAATTACATTAAAAAAAGCATATTTTATTTTTTTTATTTCTTTACAGAACAATAGAGCATTAAAAACTTTTACACTCATAGTGTAACTGTAAAATGATTTTACCAAATTATTATATGTGATTCCATCTTTAAAAACAAGCAGAGCGATGCCTACTTTGTGCTGCTTACACCCTTTTCTTTCCAAAGTTATGGCATTTTTTTTCTTTCTCACCAGAGGTGAAGTGGGCGGAGACTAATAACTGTCTGTCTATGCCCTCAGGCTGAGTCCAGTTAGCTTCCCCACAGATCTCATGATGACTTGTGTTCTTTTCCAAAGTAATTTAGCATTAAATCCATTTAGTTTCCCACAAATAAATCCACTGCACTGCATAGTGTGCTTACAGGATGTATATGATGACTAGCCCGACAGCTTCCATCACATTGAGGAACAGGGAATAAATGAAAGAAATCATAAGTACCGTTAAACCCAGTTACATACAGTCTATAGTCTAGCTGTGTGAGCATTAAGAGCTTATCTGCACAGTGCTGAGCCTGCCGATGACAGGAGGGGAGCAGCATGAGGTGCAGAGAGAGACAGAGATAGTTCTGTAGAATCACAGACTGGGAAGGAGGGACTGATAGGGAACAGGGGGGATCTTGTAACTCACTATTCTATGCAGGAGACATCTGTACCATCTGTACTCTGGAACACATCCTGCTCTGCTACATACACAGAGAAAGCTCTGTCAAATGACATCCTTCACTGTGAGCAGGACGCAGCAGCCCCTCTCCTCCCATGAAACCGACACATAAACAAACTATAAACTATGGATTCACAGGGCTTATCAGCAAAGACAGAGGGAGCAACCACTGCAGCAATGAGGTAATCTAAGGGGGAAAGCAAAGAAACTACTGGATAATAGGCAAGGTTTTTTTTACATCCCAAGAGCTATTGATTTGTGAAAAAACTCTTTAACAGAAGGAGCATTGCATTTTAGAAAAAGTTTTGCCAAGTTTTGTGAAATTTTTGTAAGTACAATAGACTGTGGAGGTAGGATCCTCCATTTGCATGAGGTTGATAACTTTGTTTAAACACATAGTTTTAGTGGGGTGTATGATAGCTTTAAAATCCGCAAGGTCAACACCACCGGATGTCTTTGGATGGAAGAGAATAGTATGTAGGCAATCTTATCAGATTGGCCTGAAATATATACAATAAGTGAGTTAAGACATGAATCTTAAGCATGGCACGTCTCCACCTGGAGCAATATGGAGAAAACATATTTCCAAAAAGTTGCAGATTTTTTCCACTGCTGGATTGTAGTATATGAATGAAAAAAACAACTCATACCGCTCCCAACAAGCAACAAGCCCTCAACCAGCAGGATGGTGTTGGAAAACCTAGCAAGATTTTCTCTAATACTTTTCTATTCTGTAAAATTAGTAAAACAGGATTGATGTTATCAAATTCAATTAAGGTAACGTATTGATTATACTATACAGTGAACAGCATAAGAAAATCCTTCCCTGAAAGAATGTTATGACATCCCAAGTTTAAAATATGCATCTCATTCATTAGAAACATGCCCTCATATGGCCACAATGATAAAAAACCCACAGCCATTGTGATTGGCACGTTGGGGCACATTTACTTACCCGCTCCTGTCGCGATCCAGCGGCGCGTTCTCCGTCAAGGATTCGGGTCTTCCTGCGATTCACTAAGGTAGTGCGCCCGATGTCCACCAGGTGTCGCTGCTGCGCTGAAGTTCGCTGGAGTTCACCATCCATTGCTGGGTGCAGGTAAGCGCGTGTCAAGCGACACTTTTTTAAAAAAAAAATACCACGTTTTTTCCGAATCCGCCGGGTTTTCCAGAGGCCATGCCCCCTGATTTCCGTCATGTGCATGCCGGCGCCGATGCGCGACAATCCGATCGCGTGCGCCAAAACCCCGGAAATTTGCGGGCGCAAATTGGAAAAATTCGGGAAACCTGCCGAAAAAAAGCGATTCGGGCCCTTAGTAAATGACCCCCATTATCTTCACATTTACCCAAGGAAACTATTAGCCCTCTCATTTAGGGTATCAAATACCCCTTCTAGAATTCCCTCTTTTATGTGAAATCTCTTTTTTTTTTTTCACAAATGCAGAAATACAGCAATCAATAATACAACTATAAAATATATTACATTAAGTCAATAATGTACACTCACCGGCCACTTTATTAGGTACACCATGCTAGTAACGGGTTGGACCCCCTTTTGCCTTCAGAACTGCCTCAATTCTTCGTGGCATAGATTCAACAAGGTGCTGGAAGCATTCCTCAGAGATTTTGCTCCATATTGACATGATGGCATCACACAGTTGCCGCAGATTTGTCGGCTGCACATCCATGATGCGAATCTCCCATTCCACCACATCCCAAAGATGCTCTATTGGATTGAGATCTGGTGACTGTGGAGGCCATTTGAGTACAGTGAACTCATTGTCATGTTCAAGAAACCAGTCTGAGATGATTCCAGCTTTATGACATGGCGCATTATCCTGCTGAAAGTAGCCATCAGATGTTGGGTACATTGTGGTCATAAAGGGATGGACATGGTCAGCAACAATACTCAGGTAGGCTGTGGCGTTGCAACGATGCTCAATTGGTACCAAGGGGCCCAAAGAGTGCCAAGAAAATATTCCCCACACCATGACACCACCACCAGCCTGAACCGTTGATACAAGGCAGGATGGATCCATGCTTTCATGTTGTTGACGCCAAATTCTGACCCTACCATCCGAATGTCGCAGCAGAAATCGAGACTCATCAGACCAGGCAACGTTTTTCCAATCTTCTACTGTCCAATTTCGATGAGCTTGTGCAAATTGTAGCCTCAGTTTCCTGTTCTTAGCTGAAAGGAGTGGCACCCGGTGTG
Organism: Engystomops pustulosus; assembly: GCA_019512145.1. Lineage (NCBI taxonomy): Eukaryota > Metazoa > Chordata > Amphibia > Anura > Leptodactylidae > Engystomops > Engystomops pustulosus. The sequence goes on from CM033642.1 coordinate 155,739,065, forward strand.
GTCTTCTGCTGCTGTAGCCCATCTGCCTCAAAGTTCGATGTACTGTGCGTTCAGAGATGCTCTTCTGCCTACCTTGGTTTTAACGGGTGGCGATTTGAGTCACTGTTGCCTTTATATCAGCTCGAACCAGTCTGCCCATTCTCCTCTGACCTCTGGCATCAACAAGGCATTTCCGCCCACAGAACTGCCGCTCACTGGATGTTTTTTCTTTTTCGGACCATTCTCTGTAAACCCTAGAGATGGTTGTGCGTGAAAATCCCAGTAGATCAGCAGTTTCTGAAATACTCAGACCAGCCCTTCTGGCACCAACAACCATGCCACGTTCAAAGGCACTCAAATCACCTTTCTTCCCCATACTGATGCTCGGTTTGAACTGCAGGAGATTGTCTTGACCATGTCTACATGCCTAAATGCACTGAGTTGCCGCCATGTGATTGGCTGATTAGAAATTAAGTGTTAACGAGCAGTTGGACAGGTGTACCTAATAAAGTGGCCGGTGAGTGTATATAATCCATTGCATCCAACAATCTTACCTCATAACAAAATCTCACCTGTTCTACTAAAATAAATACCCTTCATGGGAGAAGATGTCATTTGAGTCATGGGAAAATGAGAAGAATAATTTTTTTGCCTGAGATGAGTCAAGTCTATAGGCTGCAGGGGGAGCCTATAGACTCACTTAAGATACCCCCTAACAGAAATGCAGGCAGTTGAAAACATAGTTGGAAAATTGAGCTGAAGATAAAGATACAGTTCCTGCCTATTTCTTTAACTGTATCTCTGGTTCTGTAGGTTACACCTATTCATACAATCTGAAAGATGAAATTCTTATCTTTTAATATGACACCAAACGTACGTTTCCGTACAACTAAGATGATGGCGTCTAAAGTGACCCTCCCATTAGAACTCTAAATTTGTTCATCTTAGGCAAAATATGTATCTTCTCTTCTCATTTTCCCATACAACGCAATACAATAAAACTGTTTTTGATCCCTTTTGGAACAGTACAGCTCTGAGCATGCAAACACATCAACAAATACATACCATGTTTATTACATATAATATACATGGGGGAAGGGAGGGTTTAGATAAGACAAACACATTTTTTTTAATAAAAGGTTCATGTAATAATTGTTTTTGTATACTTGCTGGTTATAAAGTACAATTGTATTGGGGGTAAACAAATGGTGAAATCCTTCAGTCTGGCAATACATCTGGTGGTAGTGGTACTGATGGCGCTCTGCTGAGAATTGAGGTATGTAGCGGATGTGTATAATGCAATAAGCTACAGCCTCGAATTTACCTAGGGATCTGTTGCGCTATACAGGCAGTCCCCGGGTTATGTACAAGATAGGTTCTGTAGGTTTGTCCTTAAGTTGAATTTGTATGCAAGTCGGATCTGTATATTTTATAATTGTAACCCCAGACAAGTGTTTTTTGGTCTCTGTGACAATTTTAAAAATGTTGGATTGTCATTAGAACCAGGATTAACAATAAAGCTTCATTGCAGATACCTTTGGTAAATGATATAGCTGTATATTGTTCCAAGATTATGCTAGCAATTATTGTCTCATAGAACATACCCAGGATTTTATTGGATATGTGGAACAATTTTAGATTCCCAAGAAAGTACATTCTCAATACTGACTTTTTACACACTTTAAAAAATTATAGAACTCCAGTCACACTGTTGAGTTGCAATTTTAGGATTATTTATTACACAAACTTCAATTGTGACGTTTCGGTCTACATTAGACCTTAATCAGACTCAGTTTGTATATCATAGTAGGGATTGAGGTGTTAGCATATTGCTATGGGGCACCGAGGAGCAGGAATGGCGGTCGTAGCCGCTCTGGGAAGAAGGTGCTTCCCAGAAGTTTGTGTAATAAATAATCCTAAAATTGCAACTCAACAGTGTGACTGAAGTTCTATCATTTTTTACATGACACGGGGTTGGGACCCTCTCCAGAGCACCTGGACCCTCTAATCGAATCTGTGTGCAGCAGAAATCGGAATTTTACTTTTTACACACTTTGTCACTGTTTCTCTTCCAGTCCAGGGTGTAATCTATCTAGACGCCTAGATATTTCAGCTGTTGTATGGCTTGCTCTGTGATTTCAATCGGTTGACCACCTTAAGACCACCTTAAGACCTCCTTATTTCTCTTATTTTTCAATATTTAGAACTAGCTAATTCCTCTCATTCCATTCCACAAAGTTGTTGATTATTTCTCTGTATTGGTTTTCATCACAGTCATGGATAGAACCAACAGTTACCGAAACCTCAGAAAACCCTAGTAAGTGGCAGTAGACTAAGTGAAGTCAGATGTGTACAGAGTTAATAGAAACAAAGACAGTACAGCAGTGTTCCCCAATCAATGTCTTTGAGTGCACCTCACCATCTGAACAAATTGGGGTATGTTTACCAATGTGGTGTCCATTTTTTACCATTTCAACTTTTCTTGCATTAAGACGGGACCCATAGTACTTCATGTGAAAAGGCAAAGTTCATGATCTTTACTGAGGTCCTGCTGTGTTCCAGGTGGCAGTAGGCTGTGGATGGGACATTCTTTACGGGTAGAGATCATGATTTCATATAAAAAAGAAAATTCTATAAAGGATATGCAACATCCCTGCCAAAGCATAGGCAGTCTGGTAGTTGCGAATAGCACCTGCCTCAGGTCAGGAGCTGTTAGGGAGATTGATCACCTCTCTAGGAAGGTTCTGGAATCTAAATATAGATCCACTCCGGTCCCCTTTCCAAGCACTGTGACCACAGTGTGCCCAAGACAACACTACCCAGCCACTACGGTATTCTGGGCCCAGACTGCCTCCAGGCCACAAGAATAGGCAAGGCCCTTTTTGGGGGTGTTGCAGATATTTCATACATGACCTGTCGATGCTAGTAGTTTATGGGGTAAAATCTGGTGACAGAGCCCCTTTAAGGCAAAACTAACAAAGGCAGGAAGGTCAATGTATAAGGACTGCATAAGTAGTAAAATGGTGAAGTGGTAGAATTTGGTGTACTAAATGTAATCCACAGAGCTTAAATATTCCTTTTAACAACTTAATTTCTGGAAAAAAAAATCTGTTTGTCAAAATCAGCACTACATTTCTACCCAGTTTCCAGAAATATGTCTATGCACTCTCCCACACTATGTCGCCGCAGCATGATGTCATTGTGTGTTTGGGCAGAGCACATAGACTTCTGCCCACTGTGCCAGGATGACAAGAGGAGATAGAGTTTATTATGTTTAAGTGGGTTCTGCTGTTGACATTATATTATTATGGGGGCTCTGCTGTCAACATTGCATTATTGATGGGGCTCTGCTATGGACACTTCACATTTGAGGGGGCTCTGCTGTGAACATTTCATTTTTGAGTGGGCTCTACTCAAATTTTTCTCCTAATGAGAAAAGGCTGCTTTGGGACATTTCATTAATGAGTGGAGGCTGTTGCTGGATATTTTGTTTATAAGGGGAGGCTGCTGGACATTTTATTAAAGAGTAGTGTTGCATATCTCCCCTAAGCTTATACTAGAATCACTAGGTTTTCCCAGTTTATTTTGTGGTAAAATTAGTTGCCTTTGCTTACACTCGGGTCATCTAATACTCGATTATATACGGTACTAGCTGTATCTCCCAACGTTGCCCGGGATAGTAAATAACTGCTCTTAGCTTCAAGAAAATAGAATCCGTTAATAGAAAATATTTTATATGTATGCATACTGTAGACTGTCTCTTTGTCATGGGCACCCCCGCGATCCATGTCACGGATCGTTGGTGCACCAGTGCCTCCCCCGCCCCCCGGTCCTGCTGCTTTGGCTGTGGACTTACTTCTCCACGTTCCTGCTCCCGTCTGGACTAGGCCCTGTGAGCGTACCCGCTCCCTAGGGCATGCGTGCGCAGTGCTCTGAGATTTAAAGGGCCAGCGCACAGGTGATTGGCGCTGGCCACTTCCAGATCTGCATTTAATCCAGCGGCTCCCATCATTCCCCACTGGATCTTCAAGCCATCCCTGTGAAGAGAAACCCCTGCTGTGTCCCTGTGTCTCCAGCATCCCTGTGTCTCCAGCGTTCCTGTGTCTCCAGCGTTCCTGTGTGTTCCCGTGTATCCTGCATTCCAGTTCCTCCGCCTGTGTTCCCTTGGTCCTGCTCCTGCATTCCTGTTCCGTGTGCCAGCTATTGTGTTTCTGACATGAGTCCAATGGTTCCTTCCTGTGCTGTTCTCCCAGTGCCTCCCCGGGTACAGACTGTCTCCTGCATTGCTACCTTGGCTGCCACCACGGGCTAGTCACACCTGTGGAACAACCTGGAGGTGCCCCACCTCAGCAAGACCATCGGCGGGCTCTGCTGATGACCAGGTGCCAGGTGTCGGCTAGTACCATCTTCCGCGGTGGTCCAGAGGGTCCACAGACTCAGAATCCTGACACTCTTTCAGTGATTGTCTGTCGCTGGCAGTCTATTTCAGTGACTGTCTATTGCTGGCACTCTCATTTCAGTGACCATCTCGGTCTCTTATCAGAAGTGTCTGAGAGCAGAACTGCTCTAGTTGCCCATGGCAACCATTCAGCGCTTGTTTCATTTTTACACAGCACAACTTATCTCTAATTGGGTTCCATGGACAACTGGAACAGTTTTACCTCAGACATTTCTGATAAATCTCCCCCTATCTCTGTATCCCTAACCATCTTACTTCACACATAAGGGGTCGTCTACTCATTGTCTGTAGTAGCTAATTAATGCTCAGAGCTCATATTAATGACCTGTGGTAAAACAGTAACCAATCACGGCTCAGCTTCCAACTGCCACAGCAGCAGCAGACAATGGCTCCTGTATATGGTGGGTAATAAGTGGATTTTGGAAAATGTGAGGTGATAATTTCGGCTCAAAACCTGGTCTGTGACAGTCCCTGAATCACAGGCAACGACTGTGCAAAATTTGGCGATTGTAAATGCAACAGTACAGATTCCTTTAGCGGACATACATATATACATACATACACACACACTCAGATACACTATTTTTTCAGTAAAGACAAGGGAATGTTAAGTGTGAGGAGGCTATAGAAAATGGAGTATAATAATGTAGCCCCTTCTTATAAAGACAGACAACAGAAAAAGGAACACTATCAGTAGTGGGCTACATAAAACGGCAGTATAAAGAGGAACTACAGAAAAAGAAAGGGGGTAGAGAAAAAGAGGTACTATACAATAAAGGGGGCCACAGAAAGGGGGGCAGCTGCAGGAAATGGGGCATTTTACATAAGGGGCTGCGGGAAATGGCATCTTATATGGGTTGGGGTTAGACATGAAGAATCTGAGGGGCACACAGCTTTTTTTTCCAGGGATCATGGTAAGTGGGAAAAAAATTGGGTGCAGCTGGTCCCTGAATAAAGTTTGGGGGGCACTGCTCTAGAGGACTACATGTGTTCTCCATACTTTCTTGACAGTCATATATACTGCATAATATTATTATTGCATCAACGGCAGATTATTGTTGTTTTGAAATACTTTCTTGGTGAATTATCATTGTTAAGAACGTGACTTCCTTAGAGCATTCTCTGAAGGCATTATTGAACTTCTGTAAATGGCGTATAATACTAAAATTTGACACTCCCCACCCATTGTGGTGAATATTTACATTGAATGTATAATGTGAAGTATGTAATTCATAGCTAAAGGCTAAATACTGTAAAAAGAGAAGGTTGAGGAGTTGGATATTGTTTATTACATTATCAAGTGATCTACCGTGGGTACGGAAAGTATTCATACCCCTTTTTAACTCCTTGTATCATTGTAGTCAATTGATAAAATCAAATTATTACTATTTAGGTAGGGAGGTAGTTGGAAGGGATATAGTTTGTATGAGCTATTAAAGACAGGATATGGTAGGATTTAAAAACAAAATCCCATCTCTCTATATGTTTCATATGCTATGTTATCACCTGAAAGAAATTTTCCATGTACAGGGTCTGTATAGTTCTATACCATTATGGACTAATGTTGAGTTGTGTGATTCATAATTCTTTAATGAAGCTACTTTTTGGAAGAGGTTTGGAATAAATCACTTTGCCCATGTATATGGGGATAGAAATATCATTTGATGATTTGAGAGAAGAATATAGAATGAAATCCGAATATTTAATTAGATATAAGAAGTTAAAACATGCTATTGGGTCTAATGCTAGAATAAGTAAAGAGGTGAATCCACTTGACTCTATGGGGCATATTTATCAAGCTGATAAGTCAGAATATTAGTTGCCCATGGCAACCAATCACAGCTCCCCTTTAAAATATTCATGAGCACTGGTAAAATGAAAACTGAACAGTAATTGGTTGCCATGGGCAACTAAGAATACTATGACTTAAACATTTTTACTGCGCAGCTTCGATTGACTCAATATTTTATAGTAAATATGCTTCATTATTCTCCATTGTTATTGGCTAAGATGTATAGGGATAGAAATTCCTCTTTACAAATATTGGTGCAGACCTGGTTTATGGATATTGGAGCTGTATAGAAATACAGAAATATTGGGATATAGTTCTGGTTGACTTTGTGCCTTTATTTTTACTGCTGCTAGCGGCTTTGCAGGTGGCAGTCCAAGGTTTAACATAGATGGTTGCAATATGCAACAGACACCCACCTTGCTCAGCCCCCGAGCCCTCTCCATACTCCTGCAGCCCTTGTGTAATGTACAGATACGTCACACGTCAGTAAGGGGTTAACTAAATGATTATCCAAGTAATGTGAAGTCCTTTTTCCAGAGCCTTTTGATGGACAACACACTGAGCTTTATATATAAGATGATAGCAGTATATATGTATAATGATAGCGGTACAGAAAAGATATACCTGTCCTCTGGCCTCCCCCTTGCTCTACTACCTAACAGTACCTTCACCTGGCTGTTTTTTTTGGCTCTTGTGTCACTGTACACATCCCCATGCAGAGGGGTTTCATATCGGTGTCTGATGCTGATAGCAACTTTTTCCCACTGCTCTTTTCCTATGTCAGCCTTCTGTAGTTATGGTATTATAGTAATATATTACCAAGCTAGCTACCAAGCAAGGATAAGTCACTATCTTCTTCTTATCCCTTAGAGCAAGGGATTGTGGAAAAAATTCAAGAAGTACTTACAAATATGAGACTGCTGCTCTGAATGTGACTGTAGTATCGTAAATGATATAATGGCAAGGATAAGACTGCAGCTCTGGATGTGACTGGAGTATCAGAGATGATATAATGGCAAGGAGAATACTGCAGCTCAGGATGTGACTGGAATGCTGCTCTTGATGGGAGTGGAGTATCAGGGATGACATAATGGCAAGGATAAGCCAGCAAAACTGGATGTGACTGAAGTTTCAGAGATGATATACTGATAATACAACAACGCTGGCTTAGCGTCACAATCAAATTCATATTAACTCAAACATAAGCTGTCTTATACTAAGAATATCCTTTGTTGCCCTTGCATTCTCCCTCACCGGGGCCTAAAATTTTTCAGTAGCAGGAGGAAGCCGGGGTCCTGATTACCGGAGTGGCTGGCTAGTGTGGCCTTCTGCATGGCAATGATCACGGGGCTTGGCATGAGGAGCAGAGGCCTCGTCCACAGCCTGGCAGGTCTTCAGCAAGTGGTGTGTGCAGGAAAATGGAGAGAGAGGCTGATGAAAGAGGTTTCTCCCTGGGGCAAACCTACTGTGTAGATAGAGATCCCTGGTGATGAAGGATGGGGGTGCCCGTGATAGTGTACAGCCAGATCCAGGGATCACTCAAAGGCATGTTGGTGAATTGTAACTTACAGTTCTTTATTGGAACAGGCAATGGCCTTAACAGCAGTAAAACTTCAGCTGGATGGAGGTAGCTGGTTGGAGTTTTGTTCCTTAGGAAGGTGTGCACGCAACCTGCTAAATAACTTCAGGCTGGGCTGGTAGGGATGGAACAGAGTCCTGATGGTGGATCTCTGACCTTAGGGCCTTCTCAAAATTTTGTGTAAATGAAAAGATACTGATTCCTTTTAAGGGCATACATACATACATGAACACACACACTCAGCTTTATATATAATACTTGCACTGCTAGGTAGATCTCAGCAGTGTAAATAGAAACATGTGTTTATCAGGAACTGTGTTCCTAATAACTCTAGCCAAATGAAGCCCATGTGCCTCCAAGCCAGAAATCTTGCAGCAGCACAGTCCGGCACATTTACTATGGACCTTGCGACAGTTTTCTGTCTGACTTTGCACGTACTTTGGTGTGCAAACTGCTTGCACATGTATCAAAGAAGTGTTAGCGCCACATATGTGTCGCACTCCACTTATTTGTGTCGCTGCTGCAGTACCTGACACAACACAAATTTCTGCACTGAAAGGGGGGTTCCGGTGCACAGTCTCTGGGAGTGTGTGTAAGAGCTGGAGCCGGGCTGCATTTGAATAAAGTTCAACTTTATGAGTACAAAGAAAAACCAGAGTGGTGTGTAACACGGTTCATATAATGCACTACTCTGCTGGTAGGATAGAGTAATACCGAGAATTACTTAATTGTTTTTTAGCCTCTGTTAGATACATATCCACAGGCCACAGAACAACATTACCTCCTTTGTCCGCTTCTTTTATTATTAGAGATTGATTATTCTGCAGTGACCGTATCGCCTGTTGTTCTTGTTTGTCGAGGTTGTTGTATCGATAATCAATAATCAAGTAATTCTCGGTATTACTCTATCCTACCAGCAGACCCGACAGACACTTTCAAAAGGAAATTGGATCGCCTCATTGACCAAGCAGTTACATGCAGAGAATCATTACCAAAAAAGGAGGTCAAAGACCTGTCGTGTAGACCCCACCCGTACACCAACCGTTTACCTGGGTCCAAAGGTACACAATCATTAACCACCCCACCTGGGAGACCCCTAGTGGCTGGATAGGTGGTATAAGTGAAAAGCATTGCACTTACCTTGACTATTTTTGCAGCCTTGGTCTGAAACTAGACATCCTATTACGGGACTCAATGCATCTCATCGAATGCCTCAACACCGTACGGATTACACAGGTACATTGATTGTTACCATGGATGTGGAGTCCTCTACACCAACATCGCAACGATGTTGGGTGTGGGGGCGGAGTCACTACTTCCTTAACAAACAACAAATGGACCCAGATAGAAAAATGACTCCTTTTGCTGGAATGTTGGACTTTGTCCTTAGACACAATTATTTTACATTTGACAGGGCTTCTACCGACAGATATCGGGCACGGCGATGGGCGCCCGCTGTGTCCTTCCTATGCCAACCTATTCTAGGTTGGTGGGAGGAGACCAGCGTGCGCCCATCGCACCTTTTTCAAACTAAGTGACACATTGGTTTCGCTATATAGATGAATACTACTTTTATGGCAGGGATCACAGCAAGAAGCGCGTAGAATTGTAACAGAACTCAACACAATACTTATAACATTTTCTTGGTCCCACAGATTTCTGAAAGTTTCAGTTGAGTTTCTGGATTCAAATGACAATCAAGGTACCAAAATGACAAACACTATCAGGAAAAAACTGCGACCAAACAATTTATTACACTATACCAGCTTCATCCTCCAACATCAGAAGAACGGCATCCCAACGGGGCAATTCATGAGGACTCGCAGGAAATGCAGCAATGATATGGAATTTAAACAACATGCCCTCGAACTACAGAAAGATTAAAAGCAAGGGATACCCGAAAAAGTAATTTCACGGGCCTATATGAAAGACAAAAACATCCAAAAAGAAAGACTTTTGGTACCAAGCAGAAAACACCAGAGAAAAAGAGAAGATTGATTAAAACATACAATAATCAATGGCGAGACATCTACCAGATCTTGGATAACAATTGGAAAATCCTATGAGCGAACCAAAACTAGAGAATTACATGACCATCGACCAACAATTAATCCAGAAGAGCACACAACTTGAAGATATTTTGGTACAGAGCCATTTCAAACGCCCCGACCAATGCTACAGGAGGCACAAAACTAAAGGGCACATATGCATGTGGAAACTGTAATGTGTGCCAATTTATGCTCCCAACTGAACATTTTGAAGACCCAGTTGAGTGTAAGAGAAATCCACTTAACAGTACATAAACTGCGCCACAAAAAATGTTATTTATGCCAGTATGTTCCTGTCCTAAAATCTATATTGTCAGACTTCGCAGGAACTGCGAAAAAGGTACAGAAACATCTATCCACAATTGCCACAGCGAGACGAGTATCAGAAGGATAAAAGTCTGACCTCAATTGCCTCACATTCATGAACAACAGGAGGTAGTGCCGTGATTTGAAATTGTGGCTTAGAAAAAATCTTTTCCAACATTAGAGGAGGGGGGATATGACCCCAAAATTATTACAAAAGGAAACGAAATGGAATTTTCCAGACCCAATCCATGCATCCGAGGCTTGAATGAAGAATTCCTCTTCACGGCTTTTATAAAAATGAAAAACAAATGAGGGGCTTTACAATATAATCACATATAAGCAAGCACATCTGGTCCATGATTGCCTCTATATGATGATTGATATAATTATACAAAGAATATATGAAAAAGCTTTCAATAAAGACATTTCTTTTTAGGTAGCACTATATTTTATTGAGATTTGGGTGATTTTTTTGCCTCTTAATAGTCTTTTATCCCCCTTTTTTTTCTTTTAGGCATCATAACACTGATGGATCCACAGCACAATCGGCACTTTTCACTCTTAGAGGCTAGTGGCACTTTACCCACTATCATTATCAAATGGAACGAAAAAAAAGAAGCCAATTGTTCAACATAATTTTCAGCATTAGGCACTTAATAATATTGTATAATATATTTATGTACAATTCACTTGTCTATATAATCAACACCATTCTAGCACTGTCACTTTTTATGCAATAACCTTGTTATAAATCACTTAATATATGATACACAATCCACAGCACAAGTCACTTTAATGTAACATATTATAGTGTTTCAAATTTATAGAATTAATTTATATTGATCATGTATGAAGTAACTAAATCATCATGTTATACTCCATGATCGTACTATGAAATGTATCCTCGTTACTCTCAGCAACATTCCACAGTGCCATCTATGATCCCTAGACCTTGCTTATACTATGTACCGGTACAATATTGGTTCTTTGAGTGATGGCCGCGAACAACTCCGTGGGTGGAGGCGTGGCTGCCGCGCATGCGCGGCCCCCCGAAAAGGAGGTGGAAGGAACGGGGTGTCCGGCGTGCGGCGGATGCGCCGACATGCGGGAGGTTCGCGGTGATCGCGGCGGAGAACACAACGCAAGGCACGTAACCACACGAATAGGTGGTAAACGCTAATTACTGACCTAATATGGGATGCACAATTGTTACACCCAGCACCCCTGAGGAAGCCACCTCTGTGGCGATAGCGTGGGCATTTTTAGTCCCACACTACTCTTTGGCAAGTTGGTATGCATTAATAATGTTTTGCTCAGTGTCAGTGTTTTGCAAATTTTGGGCCATTAGAGCCTTGGTATTGATGTGGATTTAAATCATGAATTTCCTACTGGCATTTGAACATGGGATTATCTCTATGTAAATTTTCTACTTGCCACTTGACTTTGTAAAGGGGAGTGTGGAGGGGTTATACATTTTGGTTGTATCGGAACCATACCCTGATTTTACACGTTGATGGAAACGTATTTTTAATGTTTTTATGGTGTTGTCGTTGTTAATTTGCTTTACAATAAAAATTGATTTCTACAGTTATGTAGTGCATTATATGACCGTGTTAACACCACTCTGGTTTTTCTTTATACATGTTGTATTTATGGTGTGGGTTCCAATACATATGGACCAAATGATGGTACTTGCCATCTTATAGATTCACAACTTTATGAGTACAGCTCCAAATAAACCTAACCAGTGAAGAGTTACAACTTTATGAGTACAGCTCCAAATAAACCTAACCAGTGAAGAGTTAATAAAGTGGAAATATAACAATAGATTTCATTTGAGAGTACACATAATATATATCACCCACCAAAGAAAAAAAAGTAAACATATTCCAGGGTTAGAAAAAAAAATGGTTTTTTTTACATTTAAAGGTGTTTTCCGGCTGTTAAAAATTACTTAGGGCCGGGCTGGGGTGGGCTTTGGACAGCACCAGGATCAAGGTGAAAAGGAGCGGAGATGAGTATTTGTAGCCTGTTTTGTATTTTTTGTGGATGATTTCCTTTAAGTTTATTTTCTGTCTTTGCCTTCTTGGCACAACGCGTTTTGGGGTCACCAAGTACCCCTTGTCAAGTGAACGAGTCTACAAAGGAGATGAAGCAAAAAAACACAAAACCATAAGTTACATGGTTGATGTCAGAGCAAGTAGTTGCGACAGGGTGGTTGTCTCATTGCTTTGGAGTGCGTAGTTAAGAAATATAATAAAATGGATATCTATAAAAAGTATATACAAGATGTGGTACAGACCAGTATGTGTTTAAAAAGTTAAGGTATTATGATAATTTGGCATAGGTAAAACAAGCAGAGATATGATACATACCATATTATAATAATTTGCCGTAAATTAGACCAGATGGAAATGCTATAAATACACTTTGACCATTATAAAAACGTCATTTAAAAATCATTAATGCAATATCCATAAAGTCTATTAAATTAATACATTGGGTAAAAATTAAGATTACCTGGTGCTGCTTCCGGCCGTAGGAGCGATTTGCGCTCAAAATGAAAGTTGGTGCATTAAGAGACTAATGACCAAGTTATGTCAAACTCAATGGTACCACACGGAAAACCTCAAAAGGACCCTGGGGCGTCTGCAAATGACTAAATTTCAACGGCCGTAGGGTATTAGTAGGGAAAGTTCGTATTAATGTAAACGAGGGAAAGACAGTCTGGTAATTTTGTGTAACGAGCAATCGCGGGCATGAGACAATAAGAATAGCAGTGTAGCCTGCCAACGCTGGGAAATTAGTGAAGTCTAATGCAAGGTCCGTGTACGGCGGTCTGTTTGAGAGTCCCACGGCATGTGATTATATAAGACCACAGAGACTCTTGTGAGCGAGGCCAACGTAATCACAATCCTGCACCATACACGCCAGAAGACAGTGTTGCAAATAAGTGTCGATTGAGACCAAATCAAGGGACAAACACACACACATCTCCTTGACAGCGAACTTAAACATAATATATATCGCTGCACACCCACCTCACTGAGTTTAGTGGCGCTCTTACGGGAGACTCGAGGAGCAATCAAATGTGCTCATGAATTAATGGACACATTCAGATGAATGTGATGCAACACTGTTTCTCTAATGATGTTTTGCAAACATGATTAATCTCTAAAGAAGAGGAGACAATATAAACACAAGTGTGCAAAAACAATCTGGAATAAGAAAACAAAGTCTAGGCTACAAATTATACGAGTTACGACTGTAAATAATGGAAAAGTAAAGAACATAACCAACTCTCTTACAAATCCCTCAGCTTAGGGGATCACATGCAAAGTCAATTATAGGGATTTATATCTGCATGTAGAGGAATAATATCCCCAGAACTTTCCCTATCAGTTTTGAATTTCTCTGATTTTAATATTTACTTCTATTTTGAACATGAAATATTATTTTTAACCTATGAAATAAAAGTTACATTTTACTGCCATCCTTTTCCCTTTCTCTTTCCCCTTACCCAATATTGAAATTTAGTCATTTTTCGGTGGTGTACACCTGGCAGAAGAACAAACAATGAGAATACACACAATAATTAAAAAACAATAATTCTTCTGTCTTGATTAACTATGCGTCTGCAAATGACACTTGATATTCACTGACTTAACAGAAAAGTGAAGTACGGGAAAGGATATGACTACACTATCGCTACCAGACGTGCAACCCATCCACATAAAAGGTCTGGCTGTCTTCTGATGTTAAATATTTATGTATTTTATGATTTTTCTGTTTTAAACAAATCATACTCTGGTTCGCTTACGTGTTACTGTAAACAGTGGAAGTTAAGCCACAAGGGCGCTAGTTGCGTCCAGTTATAATACTTAATTGAATAAGAAATCGATACAAGTGAACCATGGCCTTTAATGTGACAAAACAAGACGATTGTTATGAAACACACTGGTATATTGATGTTAAACTTGGATACATGATGTGAACTGTATATGTAACTTGTTATCACATTTTGACCAAATAAAGCTGTTTAAAAAAAAAAAGAAAAAAAAAAAGAAAGTTGGCGCATGCGCGGTGTGAAGTTCACCAACATCAGCCAAGAATGTGGAGGTGTTCGCGCAGCTGGCTGAAACGATAATCAATCCATATTAAGCCTAGGTGTTGTGTGATTATTTGCAAAACATTCAGACTGATATTTATAAAAATAGGCAACACATTTTTAATAACATACTGTACATATACATTGCATATGATCATTAATAAAGGAATACAGCCTAATAGTTTTGCGATTCTGGCTTCTCAAAAGCCACAACAATGTTAAACATTGCAGTAATTGAACTTTGGCACATAATTCCACTCTAAGCAACATAGTAATAAGTGGTCCAAATTAACAGAAAAAAACGTAAACCCATTAACCATGTTCCTGTGAATGCTACCTAGGGGCCATGATTAACCTGTGACTCTTTGGGGGGGAATGTATCGTTAGGTTTTTTTGCTAGTTAAATTGTCTAATTTTTGCGGCTTTTATCGTTTTTGCGAGTTTCAATACGACTTTTGCAGTCGTTTTTCAAATACACCTTGGTCTGCACCCTGTGCAGTGTACCTTATGTTTCTTTGTCTTCCAGATGCCATAAGCGACTTTTTACTTCTGTATCACTTTTCTTTGCTTATTTTTGCAACTTTTTAGGCACAAATCTGCATCTGGTTCAGGGCAGTTGCAAACAATGGATTTTTTTTTATCATGTAAATTGGAATTATTTCACATGCTTAAAATTTTTTTCATTTTGCACATTAACCTGTCGGGCATTGAAAGTTTGTTGTTTTTTTTTAAATTCATGAATTTTGCATTTACATTTTTTAAAAATGTATTAGTTACTTCTAAGGGTGAGGTCACATGTGGCTTTAACACATGCATTTTCAAACGCATCAAAACTGTAGGGGAGGGTGGATTTGCTTATTTACATGCGTTAACACAATGTTAACACTAATATTAACACCATGTTAATAAACACATTTGGTAACACTTTTAACGTATATTTAACATCTTGTTATCACATGTATTTTGTAAATGCCATGCTGATAGCAATGTGATTAAGCACATATCCTATTCTCAGCTGTTGTGATGCGTTTGCAAATTCATGTGTTAACATTATGTGTGACCGCAGCCTCTTATGTTGTCATCTCCCTGGGGTTTGTCCACTACTACATATAACCTCCTCACATGGCTTGCGTCCATGTGGATTTGAGACATTTGAAACAAAAAGTCTGAAAAAGAACCCAAAAGTTGCACCTTCCAGAATAGGAAAAACTAAATATGTATCACAAGGAAACAGACATGATCATACATGAGATGCAAAAAAGACCTACCTGAAGTCTCAATTATACATCAAAGAAAAGAAAAATTATGATACATGTCCCCCATTCCTAGGGATATACCCTAGACATTCAGACAGGACTCAATCGTATAGTCCAGTTACTTGAGGAACGTTCCCATCGCTTATTTATGGTGAAGCTCTGTATCCAACAAGGACCTCTTCACCCAGCAGGTTGATTTTCAGAGATTGTTGCCCTGTAGCTACCAGGGGTATACCGTGTCATATTGAACTCATAACAAACACCCACATACTGGCACTGGTGTTCGGAGTTAAGCATTAGCCCTAGAATTGTCCAATGGTATAAATACTGCAGTTGTCCTGCCAAGTAGTATAAGTAGAAGTCTGAGAGAGCCATGCCAGCTTGTTCTGTAGGTCCCCTATATAACTCTACAGTGGTGGCCAAAAGTATTGGCACAATTCTGTCAGATAATACTTGTTTTCTTCCAGAAAATGATTGCAATCACAAATTCTTTTAATATCTTCATTTATTTTGCTTGCAATGAAAAAACACAAAAGAGAATGAAAAAAAGTCAAATCATTGATCATTTTACGCAAAACTCCAAAAATGGTCCAGATAAAAGTATTGGCACCCTCAGCCTTATACATGGTATCACAACCTTTAGACAAAATAACTTCGAACAACGACTTCTGGTGACCATCAATGAGTTTCTTACAAGGTCTGCTGGAATTTCAGGCCATTCTTCTTTGGCAAACTGCTCCAGGTCCCTTAGATTTGAAGGGTGCCTTCTCCAAACTGCAATTTTGAGATCTCTCTGCAGGTGTTCTATGGGAATCAGGTCTGTACTCATTGCTGGCCACTTTAGAAGTCTCCGGTGCTTTCTCTCAAACCATTTTCTAGTGCTTTTTGAAGTTTGTTTTGGGTCATTGCCCTGCTGGATGACTCATGACCTCTGAGGGAGACCCAGCTTTCTTACACTGGGCCCTACATTATGCTGCAAAATTTGTTAGTAGTCTTAAGACTTCATAATACCATGCACACGGTCAAGCAGTCCAGTGCCAGGGGCAGCAAAGCAACCCCAAAACATCAGGGAACCTCCGCCATGTTTGACTGTAGGGACCATGTTCTCTTCTTTGAAAGCCTCATTTTTTCCCCCTGTAAACTCTATTTTGATGCCTTTACCCAAAAAGCTCTACTTTTGTCTCATCTGACCAGAGAACATTCTCCCAAAACATTTTAGGTAGAGATGAGCGAGCACTAAAATGCTTGAGTGCTCGTTACTCGAGTCAAACTTTTTCCGATGCTCGAGTGCTCATTTCGAATAACCAACCCCAGTGAAGTCAATGGGAGACTCGAACATTTTTCAAGGGGACCAATGCTCTGCTTGTAAATGAAAAGACATATAGATGCCAGCTCACCCCTCCTTGAAGTGTCCAGTCCGGCACGGGGCAAACGATCATAGAAGAAGAAAAGAGTATACGGTCCAGCCAGTCTCCAAACACCGATAGTATCTTTATTCAAAGTTGCATCATGAGATAAAATCCACTCAGACAGATGGTTATAAATGCCTACGCGTTTCAGACAGACAACCTGTCCTTAGTCATGGCTAACATACACTGTTTAAAATCCACATATATATAGTGATACAAACAATCAAACAATCAAAGGTAACGCCCCCCGAGGTGGAACTCCGGCATTTCCGGTACCGCCCTCTTAAACAAAATATTTATGCTAGAACATATAAACAAAATACATAAAACGTCGCAATCATCAATGGTGATCGTCATAAGCACAACATTGGTGACACTAATAAAGCGTAGGTTCACCCAATGTGTTGCGTGCGGAGTCACTCACGGGCCGTTCGACTTCGGTCATGTGACGAGTGTCAGCTGACACATCCAGATCACATGGTCCAAGGTCACGTGACATGCCGGCAGTTACGTAGCAACAGACAATCAAATAGAAAATGATGAGGTTCCGGACATCGGAGCGACACATCCTGTGAAAGTTGCCATCATAGTGGGGCTGGACGAGAAATCCCATCGGCATCGCAGCGAAGGCCCACAACAAACCGCGTGAGGACGAAAGGCCCAAGCAGCGTCCGTAGGGGACAGCGCAGCGTGGCCGAGAAGACTCTCCTCCAACTGGGTGCGTATCTAAAATAATTAAAATCACAACAAATCAAAAGAAGGTTGTAGTTTGAAATAATCGTGTAACGAGTCCAGGTCGCACAATCTTCCACCTCCCCTCAAAAAGGCATTAAGACAAGTCACCAGTTGGCACGATGTCATTATTAAGATGTCAGATAAGGGGGGGGTCGGTTGTCCTGATGGACAAATTAATGTACAAGGAACAAATTTTGTTACTACTCGATGACCCCTGTACCTACCGAAAATTACGGGAAAACCCAACCAAATGCTTTAACGAAGAATTAAGAACCAGAACAGGTTGGAAGAGGTAGTGGTGGAACCCCTGCTGATCCTGGTGTGGCACAGGTTGCACACCACAGTCCGTCGGTCATTCGCTGTTTCTTTAGAGAACCCCCAGACTTCAGAAAATTTAGCCCCCGCCACGTGAGCTTCACTACGTGAAACATTTGGCGCTGATGCACCAGCTCTGGCCCTGCCTCACCGTCTGGTCCCACCACTCCCTCTTCCAACCTGTTCTGGTATAGGACTCGGCTCTGTCTCAGAAACTCTGTCTCAGAAGCACCGTCCGACACCTCTTTACACACTTCCTCCACCATGTCAACAATGTCATCATGACCCACAGACTGCGACCGATGGAAAACCTGGGCATCGGGAAAGAGCTCAGCAGCAACCTGACAAGTGGTTTGTGACTCTGGGAAGGGTCCAGAAAACAGTTCCTCAGAGTATGCCGGCTCAAATGCCATATTTTCCTGGGAGGGAGCAGACTGGGCGGAAGGAGGTGGAGGAGCTGGAGGAGTGCTCACTTGGGTAACATGGGTGGACTGCGTGGAAGACTGACTGGTGCACAAATGACTTGAAGCATTGTCCGCAATCCACGACATCACCTGTTCACACTGTTCTGGCCTCAACAGTGCTCTACCACGAGTCCCAGTAACTTGAGACATGAAGCCAGGAAGTGTAGCTCTGCGGCGTTCCCCTGCTCCCTCATCAGCAAGTAGTGTCTCACCCCGCCCAGCACCAATGCCTCTGACCCCTGCAGTAATTGGATGCCCACACCCTCGTCCTCTACCTTTAGCCGTCGGGTTCAACATTTTCAAAATTAAAGTCTATTTTATCGACTTAACAGAAATATAAACTGTAATTTTTTTTTTAATAAAAAAAGACGTGCAGAAGAAATCAGACAGCAACCTCAGAAGATGATTGCTATGGCTAGTTTCTAACCAACACTGACAGCACATAAAAGGATTTTTTGCTGTGACTGTCATTTTAACTTTTGAAAAACGCTAATACAGCCCTAACAAGGGCTGTTGGGTTCTTGGAGAATCACTCCTGCCTAACAGTAAGGTTCTTGGAGAATCACTCCTGCCTAACAGTAAGCTACTAGAACACCCTACGCTATCCCTGACCAGCAGAAGCTCTTTCCCTACAGAGAGAATGATCCAGACAGATAATGATCCAAGCTGCGTGGGCAGGGGCTAGTATATTCCAGGGTCAGCTGATCAGGCCAGCCAACCACTGCTATTGACATGTAAGTGTACCACGTGATGCTGGGTGTACTGCAGAGTCTCCTGGCCGCCAAAAATCTAAATGCCGCAAAATGCCATTTTCTTTAGCGGGCGAAATACTCGTCCGAGCACGTAGCAGTTGCGAGTATGCTAATGCTCAAATGAGCATCAAGCTCGGACGAGTATGCTCGCTAATGTGCAATTGTAATTTGTGTACTGTGCTAGCCACTATGCCTTGTAATTTTAGTGTGTACTATGCTATTTTTAACTACCCTATTTTGTATCACCTCAGATAGTTTTTGGTATATGTATATTTACACTTAACCACTAACAACCTAACTTATTGGGTCATAAAATTCATAGGTTAGTACCTAACACATTGACATATGTGAATACTATATTGCTTCTACCTATTATTGATTTATTACAGTGGTAACTGTGCACAGCCTTTTGTTTCATCCTTTAAGTCCCCATGCATTCATGTCTGTCTGTATTGTCAGGCCCCATAGAGGGCCTTTTTAATGGTTTTTAACATATTCTTTTTTCATACAATAAAATTAATTTTCTCAGCTCTATGTGCATCCTCCTTTCTATCCATGTTTAAGAATATAAATAATATATTACATAAAGCTGAGTGTATTTGTTTGCATATATGTATGTATATATGTATGTATGTCTGCTAAAGGAATCTGCACCGTCGCGTTTACAATCACCAAATTTTGCACAGTTGTTGCTTGTGACTCAGGGAACGTCATAGACCAGTTTTTGAGCCAAAATTTCCACCCCGCACTTTCCAAAAATCCACTTATTCACCACCATATACAGGAGCCATTGTCTGCTGCTGCTGCTGTGGCAGCTGGAAGCTAAACCGTAATTGGTTGCTGTTCTGCCACAGGTCATTAATATGAGCTCTGAGCTGTGATTGGTTACTCGTGATGCTGGTTGTACTGCAGAGTCTCCTGGCTTGTGATTGGCTCTGTTTCTGGCCGCCAAAAATCTAAACGCCGCGAGATGACATTTTCTAAAGTGGGCGAAATACTCATCCGAGCACCGAGCAGTTGCGAGTACGCTAATGCTCGAACGAGCATCAAGCTTGGACGAGTATGCTCGCTCATCTCTAATTTTAGGCTTTCTCAGGTCAGTTTTCGCAAACTCCAGCCTGGCTTTTTTATGTTTTTGTGTTAGAAGTGGGGTCTTCCTGGGTATCCTACCATACAGTCCCTTTTTATTCAGATGCCGACGAATAGTCCGGGTTGACACTGTAGTACCCTCGGACTGCAGGGCAGTTTGAACTTGTTTGGATGTTAGTCGAGGTTCTTTATCCACCATCCGCACAATCTTGCGTTAAAAATCTCTCAGAAATTTTTCTTTTCCGTCTACTTCTAGGGAGGTTAGCCACAGTGCTTGGGCTTTTAACTTCTTGATGACACTGCGTACGGTAGACACAGGAACATTCAGGTCTTTGGAGATTCTCAAGTCAGTTCTTTGGTCTTCTTTCTTTTCTCCATGCTCAATGTAGTACACACGAGGACACAGGACAGAGGTTGAGTCAACGTTAATCCATTTCAACTGACTACAAGTGTGACTTAGTTATTGCCACCACCTGTTAGGTGCCACAGGTAAGTTACAGGTGCTGTTAATTACACAAATTAGAGAAGTGTCACATGATTTTTCAAACAGTGCCAATACTTTTGTCCACCCCCTTTTTATGTTTGGTGTGGAATTATATCCAATTTGGCTTTTTGACAATTTTTTGTGGTTTTCCATTGAAGACAAATTAAATGAAGATAATAACACCAAAGAATTTCTGATTGCAATAATATTTTTGGAAAAAACTGAGTATTATATGATAGAATTGCAGGGGTGCCAATACTTTTGGCCAGCACTGTATATATTGTATTGGAGTGCAGCTCCGAAAAGAATCTCTTGGGGATCAGCACTGTAGCATGTTGTAAGATATATAACCATTTTGGTAAAATTATCATTTTACATGTTCAGCTACTAAAAAGGTAATGACTTCCAGGCTTTGTATTTTGTGCTGGTGAAGGTTAGCAAGGAATCTGTAATATAGTTTCATAGTTTATTTCATAGTTTATACGGTTGAAAAAAGACACTTGTCCATCAAGTTCAACCAAGGAAGGGTAGGGATTGGATGAGGAAGGGATTTAGGGGAAACAATCCTATATAGCATAACAATCAATGTTATTTAGGTGTAAAAAGGCATCTAGACCCATCTTGAAGCTCTCCGCTGTCCCTGCTGTGACCAGCTCCTGAGGCAAGCTATTCCACAGATTGACAGTTCTCATAGTAAAAAAATACTTTTGGCCAGCACTGTATATATTGTATTGGAGTGCAGCTCCGAAAAGAATCTCTTGGGGATCAGCACTGTAGCATGTTGTAAGATATATAACCATTTTGGTAAAATTATCATTTTATATGTTCAGCTACTAAAAAGGTAATGACTTCCAGGCTTTGTATTTTGTGCTGGTGAAGGTTAGCAAGGAATCTGTAATATGTTGAAGAGAGTGTTGGTGTTGTTTAGTGATTACGGTTCATAGATATTTATACTCACTAACTACAGTAAGTCTTGATTTTGTTTCCGGTCTATCCCAGGGGGTGGTCCCTAGGGGCATATAAACTGATTATCTGTAATCCTGAATAAGTGCCAAATACATTGATTGGAGACTTGGGCTTGGACTTGCAGAGGAAACGTATCATGTCATCTGTGTTGAGATCCACCTTATCTTCCCTATCCCCTACTGAGAGACCTCTGTAGCCAGGGCTCTCTATCACAAAATAACAGAGGTGCCTTCCTCTATGTAGATGGGCTTCTAAGAATGAGTGAAGCTGCTCCAGTATATTATCCTGCATTCCCTTCAGACCCAAACAAAATGCATGTACCCTAATTTTATGGGCCTCTATACACGAAGACCAATGTGGCTTTGTGGCCGCTCGCCAGAGTAAAAATAATATAAGACGGTTGTTTGCGGGTCTACTGTTGGGTCAGGGGGGGTCCCGCTCCATTCTGTCACTGGATGCCTCTAAGGCCTTTGATAGGGTGGAGTGGGACTTCCTATGGGAGGTGCTGCATAGATTTGGGCTTGGTGGCCCGTTTGTGGAGTGGGTTAGACTTTTTTATAGGGCCCCGAGGGTCTGCATCAGAGTCAACGGCGATTTTTCTCCCTTCTTTACACTGTCTAGGGGCACTAGGCAGGGATGCCCCCTGTCCCCGTTGTTATTTGCGTTTTTTATAGAACCTCTGGCAATAAAACTTAGGGCAGACAGGGAGATAGAGGGGGGAGGACTTGCGGGGCCTGAGGATAAGATTATGTTATATGCTGCTGATGTCCTCCTATCTCTCAATGACTCCGAAATATCGGTGCCAAAAGCCTTGAAGGTCATTCAGGAATTTGGTAGATTCTCAGGCTTCCAGATAAATACCCATAAGTCGATTTTGATCCCGCTGGACGGTGTCCCACATCCTAATTATCTGCAGTTTGATCTGAAGGTTTCTTCCTCATGCGATTATCTGGGGTTAAAGATTACGGCCAAGGTTGACGATTACATTACTTTGAATCTTGCCCCCTTATAAACAAAACTTAAAAATAAGGTGAATACATGGAATACGCTGTCACTAAATCGCGCAGAGAGAGTTATACTTACAAAGAGTGTATTGCTACCTCAAATTTTATATGTACTATCCAATTCTCCTTGCTGGATAGGTAAGAGATGGTTTGGGTTTATTTGTGCAATTATAAACAAATTACTTTGGGGGAGAAAAAGGGTGCGCATTAAACACCACAATCACCCAAACAACAGATTCACTCTTAACACACACAAAACTCCGCTTTTTTCAACTCCACTTAAGTTCACTAGCCACTTAAAATCACAAGCCAAAACTGAGCGAGCTCAAAAGTGAGTTGCTAGACCTTAATTTATCAGGTGTGAACACTAATCCCTCCTCCCAATTAGCAGACCAGGCAAAGAAAGGAAAAAAAAAATCTATTTAAATTGTTACACTCAGAAAAGTGCCTTGCTATTACCTATATACTCAGTCCACAATCACCCAAACAACAGATTCACTCTTAACACACACAAAACTCCGCTTTTTTCAACTCCACTTAAGTTCACTAGCCACTTAAAATCACAAGCCAAAACTGAGCGAGCAATATGTTGAAGAGAGTGTTGGTGTTGTTTAGTGATTACGGTTCATAGATATTTATACTCACTAACTACAGTAAGTCTTGATTTTGTTTCCGGTCTATCCCAGGGGGTGGTCCCTAGGGGCATATAAACTGATTATCTGTAATCCTTTTTCTGGGGAGAAAAGAAGATTGCTTTGTTGCCCTCCACCACTTGCAGCCATGCCGGATATGACATGGAGTAAGGTATGTGTTTTTCCTGGAGCTTGTGTTTTATCTTCCATGAAGGTTGCCCTCCGCTTTGTAGTTCCATGGTAATGTCTGGGAAGATGGAGACATTGGAGCAGATTTACTTACCCGGCCCACCGTCCACCAGGTGGCGCTGCTGCGCTGAAAATCATCTGAACTCCCCGGAATACACCGAGCTGGAGCAGGTGAAGGTAAGCGCTTCCCAAGCGACACATTTTCGGTTTTTAAATGTGGCGGTTTTTCCGAATACGTCGGGTTTTCGTTAGGCCACGCCCCCCAACTTCCGTCGCGCGCATGCCGGCGCCGATGCGCCAAAATCCAGGGGAAATTCAGGTACAATCGGCGCAAAACGGAAATATTCGGGTAACACGTCGGGAAAACGCGAATCGGGCCCTTAGTATATGACCCCCATTGTCCTGGAGACACCGGACCAGCTGTAAAACTTTGTACTTGTGTCTACTGTTTATAAAGTGCGCTGATAATGGGTGAGGTTGTGCCCCTGGTTTTGGAGGTTGCGCAGGCACTCTGTGTGCTCTGTCAATTGATAAGGTGAGATGAGAATTATGCATCTTTCTCCAAATATTTTAGGAGGCCGATCACTCTAATGATATTACGCCTCAGTCTGTGAGTTCATTAGGGATGGGTGCTGCTCAGTCAGAGCTGACAATTGGGCAGTGGCTGGGATACATTTGGGCCTCCGCACTAGTTCACATAGCTCTGCTCTTATGTTATCTCCGATCATCCACCTGCCCCACTAGACTATGTGGGGAGACTGTTTTCACACTGGGGGTCTAGGTGGCAGGACCGTGTGACTGGCACAGGGATGTTATGCAGACAGCTGGAGCCTGCATGCGGCTGGTGCAACGCTGACAGCCTCCTCACCGCTCTCTCTCCGGCCACCGGATTCTTTTGTGCACGATCCCGCTGCTGCTCTGGGGGTACAGGACAGTATGCTGCTTGCAAGAAAGCGGGTGAACGAGATGCAGCCTGGATAGTAGTCAGGATGATAAGGGTTTACTGCTGAGCTCAATATCATGCAACCAGCCATGTTGGATGCTAGCTACGACTCCTAAACATTTATCTTAAAAAAAAAAGATTATATTTGACCACCACAAAATAGCATAGGCTTCCCATGTATTGTTTCCAGCATAAATATCATTGTGTTTAGCTTAGTTTACAAGTTTAGTAAATGTGTAGAGTTCATGGCTTTGTAGTGAGGCTAGGCTAAATCTTGAAACATTCATGTATAATCCAAAATGTAATTTCTAAGATAAATTTACAAAATATATTTCTCAATTATCCAAAAGCATGCAGTTTTGTAATCAAAATCTAACTTCAAACTTATTTGTTTAAATTATTTTAAGTAATTGTAAATGAATGAGGTTGCTTCCTCAGGATTTCCAGACATTGTTCCGCTTCCTGTTAAAATTCAACATTAAAATGGAATAATCAACAAGAGTGAACTATTGATAAAGTGAAACTGTTGTTTTAACTCTGCATATTTATTAGGACTTTTATTCTAAATAGCCATACTTACTAGTCTTATAAACCAATAGATATTGTGGGAAGGTTATGATGCCTTCTCCACCAGAAGGCATGTATAATTCCCTATTACCACCAGTTTTGGTGGTTTTTCTCCCCAAATTATTGTTTAGAAAACTTTACTAAGTCTACCATTAAAGGCTACATTAATATTTATTAGGGGGATTTGTCTTAATTTTTCCCACCAATACTTACTGCAAATGTGGAGTAGGTGGGGTCATTGGCCATCAACCAGATTTCTTGTCATCTCTGCTAGTATGTGTGATGCCTGAAATGTATACCACCTAAGAGATAGAACCTGCCCCCTTAGTTACTTTTTTATGTTTCTAAAAATAATAAAAAGTAATATTTTATTACTCTTTTGTTTCTGAACTTTTCCCATCCATAAGATGACCTTGGGGGATTTTAACCAAGCTGACGCAAAATTTTTTACAGATTTTAGTCAATATAATCACTTGACCACTAAGGGAGACTAAAAAATTTGATTTGGTCTTTGCAAATGTGAAACATTGAAAAACTGAATTGAGTAATTTGGAATGTTGAATGAAGAGGAGAAATTATTTGCAGAGGTAGTCTGTAAATGATTTACATCTGAATGTTATTTGCTTTTTGCTTCATTGCTTTTCATTGTTTTCATTGCCACTCGATGTATTCTTCCCTGGGCCGCAACCTTGGGATTTTCACGGCAGCTCCATGTGGTTCCCATGTGGTTCCTCTTTGGTCGTAATCTTGCGAGATCTTACATGGTATTGATGTTTCTATTGTCCACCGAATTATCGCAATAGCTTGTGGGATACGGCCATGTCCAGCGATTACATGATATCATAGTCTCGTTAGTGAGGCCCATACTAACCACAGATCACTTCCTGCTGTCTGCAACACATATGTTATTTGTTAGATTTATTAATTACTGTTGTGTGATTGGCCAGGCATGATTTAAATGTGTTTAGTTTAAAGACAAAGCCATTTCTGGGCAAAACACATGTTGGGGTTGGTGCCCTCTGCCTGCGGTCTATATGTGTATTTACTTATTTATGTTCCCTTATTGTTGTTTCCTCCTTTGGGATACACTCTTGGTATCTTCCATTATCCCTGATAACTTAGGGGTAGTAAGGATCGGGGTATCCATTTCTACTGCAGACAATTTCCACACTACGACAGAATCTGGTCCTTGTCTGACTGAGTACTGTATTGTATATAAGGGTACATTAGCTTTCATAAGGTTTACACCCGAGCTAAGTGCAAGCATTTTTATCTGATTGTTCTCCCTAAATGTGTTTAGGTGACGGTTTGTGGCCCAAAGCTGTCACCTCTACAAACTTTTTTCGGTGTCCTATTACATGCACTTTTGAAAAAAGTTTTAAACATTTTAAAAATAGCAATAAATATCATAGATACAAGTTTTTTTAAAAATACTTTTTAAACATTTTGTATAATAAATATTGAACTATGCCATTATTTTTCTTTTCATTGCAATAGTGCCTGCTTTCTAATATTTTATATTGAAACATAATGTAAAACACCTACAGGACCATATTTATAGCTCTCTCAACCCTTAACATGGGCATATCCTCAAAAATCCTTTAATATGGTCATGGAGTTTCCTCTGAATTATTTAGAGTGAATATGAACTTGTAAAGAACCTTAGATCTTGACTACAGTGACTTTTCACTAGGAGCTTATGTAATATTATCTTTATAGTCATGACGAAAGTTCAGGAAAGGTCTTAAAAGGAATCTGTTGGCAGCCCTGACCACACAAAACCACAATAGGTGCCAGGTCTAAAGATATGTTTAAGCATATCTTTGTGTGCGTTGCCAGCATCAGCAGTTAAAATGTTATTTAAACACTGTGGTAAAAAAAACAAACAAGAAAACTAACCGTGTAATTACTTTTTTTTTATGTCCAGCCCCCTACCACATTAGTAAAGGTTAATATAAATAAATTAAAGGATCTTAAAATGGTCCCAATGAAATTACATCCTGTTCTGCAAAAAACAAGCTCGCATACAGGTACTGTATATGGACTGTAACATAAAAATGTGGTGCTTTTAAGAATAAAGTATAGAAAAAGTAGTACATTTTGTCTTTTTAATTATGCAAGATTGTTTGGTACAATGTTTAGAACACACATAATATTTTTAGCGTAGTTTGGAGCGTACTAACAAATATTGGTCCGATTGGTTTCTAAACATGTAAAGTAATGTGGAGGAGTGAGATAAACATTAAAATGTTAATTGTAATCTTTAGTGTGTAATTTGTGATTTATTTATTTTTGGTCCCCAAAATTTACTCTGTTAATAATGAGTATAGTGACAAAAATATGAAATACAATATTGTTGGTCCTGAAGATAAAAAAGGCCAGGTCAATATTGTATGGTGTACCCCACCTTTTACCTAACAATGCAGGACGTCCAGTGTGTGCACCTGAGGACTATAACAACTTCTGGACATTGTATGACTTGTGTTTTTTTCATTTTTCAGGAAGCTTTCGTGCAGTCTAGTGTTGCGCAGCTCTCTTTGTGCTGATGGGTAGAGACATGACTGCTTCTGTTCACTTCTCTCTTCTCTGTAGAGGTTCTATGTGAGGAAACAAGGGAGAATGATAAGATCTAAATTAGGTGGGAAAAAAGCACTTTTCTCTAAAGAGATATATGAAAGTTTTGTATAAATGGATCTGGGGCATGATGCAATGGAATATCCAGGTGCTGCTTCCATGGAAGATATCTATATTTTAGATACACAATGCATTTTTGTCCAGTAAACAAACCTTCATCAGGAGTGACACCAGAATATCAGAGCGTATCAGATTGTATCTACAATAATGGAATCTTGTATGGAAGCAGCACCTCTGGATGTTCCCTGTCCTTTTTTCCATCATGCTATAGATTCATTTATCAATAGTATGAGAAATACATGTCACTTCACTACATGATGGTGCTCAAACATGATACTAACCTATCTTTGATGTTTAAAGAAATCTGGAACTCAATTTATTGTATTGTTTAATTTAGAATTTTGTTTACAATCATTCCAAATCGGTGTAACGTTTCAATATGTTTTTATTATTATTTTTTTTTTTAATTATGTTTTTTTTTCTAGAAAAATATAAAAGTCTATGAGAGAACTTTCATTATAACCAGTGCAAGTTCTCCCCATTAGCCAATATATGTTTTTCTTCTTGTAACACGGTCACTAAAATAGATAATATTAAGGAATCCAACAAATGTTAGACAGTCATTGTAACTGTAGAGGAAATTGCTCAGTAGGGTGGAGAAGGGAAGTAACTAATGAACCAAAATAAAATGAGGAACGTTAACAAAAATAGATGGAAGTAAAGACTTTGAAAAGACCAACATGCCATATGTCAAGCAATTTATGCATATACTATGTGAGATAATATACATTAAATGGAAAGTAGATTTTCTAAAATCAGTGCTGAACTTTGTTACATTTCATGTATAAGCAATACAGTAATACTTATTGGCAGAAAGAACAGTGCATATATAAAACTTATTTAGTGTCAAAAACACTGGAACCCTTAATAACCTTATTAAAGTAAAAAATATCCCTTGGAACAGATTAAAAGTAAGAACATTTTTGAGGCGAACATTGAGGGGGGGGTGGGGGTGGACAGGTGTTTGGCATTGGACAGGTGATTGCGGGAATCATACCTATAAAAAAGCACAGTTAATATGCAGATGACTCACTGCAATTGGGGGGGGGGATATCTGTGGATATTGCCCTGTTTTGGATGAGAGATCTGTTGCTTATACAATGTTATGGGGGGGATCTGTGGGTGCAGTGCTGCTAGGATGGGGATCTGTAAATGATACACTGTTCTGCAGGAGGATCTGTGGATGTCTCACTCTTATGGGGGTATTTGAGGTTGGCACACTGTTATGTAGGTGTTAATATAGACACTGTTATAGGGAAACTATGGATGAAACACAGTAAGCAGCCCCTATAGTTCTCCCATTTAACCCCTTACATGTGACTTAGCATTATGTCACGTACCGGCTGCGTGGGTATGGAGAGGGCTCAGAAATAGTGAAAAAAATGTTTTTTTTAAATAAAAAAAAAAAAGAAAAATTCAGATCACACCCCCTTTCCCTATAACTTTCCCTATAAAAATGTAAATAAAAAGTAAAAATCATAAACATGTTAGGTATCACCGCTTCCCAAAATGTCCGATCTATCAAAATATATAAACGGCTATTCATGGCGTTTAAGCCTGTAACAGAAAATAGAGCCTAAAATAAAAAAAAATACCACTTTTTTGTCATTTTGAAAAATATAAAAAATTCTATAAAAATGATCAAAAGGCTGTAAAGTCCTACAAATCATAGGATTGAAAACATCATCAAAAGTTGCAAAAAATGACTCCTTATACAGCTCTGTACACTGAAGTTAGAAAAAGTTATTAGCGCCAGAAGATGGCAAAATGAAGAATTTTTTTTGTACAGGAGGATTGAATTTTTGTAAATGTATGAAAACATTATAAAACCTATAAAAATTTGTTATCGCACCTAACCAAAGAATAACGGATACATGTCATTTGGGGCTCAAGGCATTAAACACGTTTTTTCGCGTTTTTTTTACTACATTTGAAATTTTTTCACGCTTCCCAATACATGGCATGGAATATTAAATACCGTCACTATAAAGTGCAATTTGTTACGCAGAAAATAAGCCCTTACACAGATCTTTATATGGAAAAAAAAAGATAAATATGGAAAAATAAAAAAGTTATTTTTGAAGGTAGTGAGTAAAAAATGAAAATGCAAAAACGAAAAAGAGCCTCAGCAGGAAGGGGTTAAAGGAAAGGATCACTGATGGTAGACCCCTAACACTTACATGTCTGTCTCATCCAGTTCAGTCTTGTAGTGTGTTTTCTATCAAATGTAATGCTCAAAAATAGTATTTTACAAAATATGTAAATTAACCAAAGGAGTTTCTCTGCTGTCTTTTAATTTATTGACCTTATTTGTTTCCTTATTTTTAAAAACAGGCATTAAGAAATAAGGAAGCATACGTGGATTCAAGGATAATATTATTGAAAAACATTTATGATCCTACAGCTGGTGTCAGGAAACTGGCTGCATATTCCTGACTTTCTGGAATGATGTTCTAGCTGGACAACAATGAATAGTTTTCCAAAGGAAAGACTGCTTCCCAGAACTGGCCTATCCTCAGGAAATCACATTTCTTGTGACAACAGATGTTTTTACAAGTTTCATTTCTACTTTACGTATTCTTTCTGACCATGTTCTCAGACACCTCTGCAAATCTGTGAAAAAGTATCCATAATCAACAGCTAAATGCTACCTTAGGATTCACTGTACTGAAAAGGTAGGTGGATGGCTTCAGTTAATCTGTGGCCTTTTTAGTTTATTATTACACTATGAGGTCAGGGATTTATTAATTACATGGATGTAAATTGCTTTAATTTTCTGTTTTGTTTTATTATTAATGGATATACAGACCGTCCCCTACTTAAGGAAACCCTATTTACAGATGACCCCTAGTTACAGACAGACCTCTCTTACCACTATGCCCTCTGGTAAAGCTCACTAGATGCTTTACTATAGTCCCAGGCTGTAATGATCAGCTATAAGGTGTCTGTAATGAAGCTTTATTGATTATCCTTGCTCCCATGACAGCACATAATTTTGAAACCCCCAATTTTCACCGGGACAAAAAAAAAATTGTCTAGAGTTACAATTATAAAATATAAATTCATCTTAAGAACAAACCTAAAGAACCTATCTTATACATAACCTGGGGACTACCTGTATAGATATTTGAACCCATCTGTATATGTTTTTTACAGTATTGTCCTGTTGTGGAATTTACTGTTTTCTTTGTCTGCACTCTTATTAGCCATAGGTTTATGATAATAAACTGTCATATCTACATCATTGAAAAACCTCACCATCAGACCTGCAGATTACATTAATATGACATGTACAGTTGCTATGACTAGGCACAGTCATATGACCAGTGAATGAAAACATAATATAACTACATAGCATTGATCATCTGTATCAGTCCTGTATTTTGTAGATCCATATCATAAAGAGTGCTGTTTGTGTAACAAATATTCCTTTGAGTATCATCAGTAAAAAAATCCGCATGCAAGTTTTTGTTGAAACATAACTTTATATTTAAAAAAAAGAATATTTTTTAAAAAATAGATGTAATTTTTTTTAGAAATAGGTGTAGTAATAAGTATACAATTTTCTCTTGATCTAATGCCAATAATCCCAACCCAAGATAGGTGCAGTGTAGCAGGATGAGGACAGAGTGGTTGTTAAAATGTTACTTATTGTTAACGACCAATTAAATCATATGGGCCCAAAATTATTATTGTCATCACCTGAAATTTAAATAAATCAATTTTAATTAATAAATAAACATTTAAATGTAACCTCATACCATAAAATGCAGTCTTATCTGCAAGCAGGATGTTACAGAGCAGATGAGATGAACCGTTTCAAGTATTGTATGCTTTTTTAGGAAAAGATTCATTCTTTCAATTTAGTCATTTATATCACTGCTCTGTTTCTACTTTAAAGTACTCATCTAATCGTGGGGGGGGCGTCAGTTATCACTATTTCTTCACATTCATTCATTCATTTATAAATAACAGATAGGACCACCCCAATGAAAAGATGACTGGAACTTTTTATATATCAATCTGTTCAGCTCCTTCTGCTCTATAAAAGGCTGCCTGAATATTTCACTGTATTTTAACACATCCTGTTTGATTACAAAGCAGCTATAAAAAGGCAGATATAAAGCAGGTCATCCAGTATCTAAATTAAAGCGAGCCTGCAAATGCTTACAAAGACATTAAAATCAGCATAGCATAGGCTATTGGAACCTGTCACCAGCTAAAAATGACATTCCTAGTGACAGGTTCCCTTTAACCCCTTACCAATGTGCGTCGTAATAGTACAGCGTGCGTCGGGTACTGAGGGATGGAGAGGTCTCAGGGCTGAGCCCTCTCCATAGCTGGTAAGTCTTTGCTGCATATTGCAGCAAACACTTTTCGGTAACACCCGCGATTGGTGCTAGCCATGACAGTCCCAGGTCTTCCGAAGACCCGAGGGTGACTCATGTTAACCCTATCATTACAATGTACAATCAGCACATTGTAAGGAAAGAGAAGGAAAATCCCTATACACTGCCATAATGTAGTATGGCAGTATATGGTAGTAAAAAAAAAGAAAAAAAAATCCCCCCCTATTTCCCTAGAAAAAACTGATTATAAAATCACCCCCCTTTCCCTAGAACTGATATAAATAAACAGTAAAAATCATAAACACATTAGGTATCGCCACGTCCTAAAATGCCCAATCTATCAAAATATGATAATGCATTTAACTGCATTTAACCCCGTAACGGAAAATAGTGCCCAAATTCAAAAATCGCACTTTTTTGCCATTTTGAAAAATATTAAAACATGATCAAAAGGTCATAGAGTCTTAAAAATGATAGAAATGAAAACGTCATCAAAAGTCGCAAAAATTTACACCATCCACAGCTCTGTAAACCAAAGTATGAAAAAGCTATTGATGCCAGAAGATGGCAAAATAAAAAAAAGTGCAATTTGTTACGCAGAAAACAAGCCATCACAGAGCTCTTTATGTATAAATTTTAGATTTTTGAAGGTGGTGAGTGAAAATTAGAAATGGAAAAACAAAAAAAGGCCAGGTCATTAAAGGGTTAAAGGAAAACATAGTAGGACTGCTTGCTTTAGTTTGTATAATATGATCCATGCATATGGTTTTGCTGCATGCAAAGGCACCATACTGTAGCACACAAAGTCTCTGTGGGTCCTTATTAGTGTCATTATAGTAGCCATCAGGCATTTATTTAGTTTATTTGATGTATTTTAATCAGTGTAAATGAATCATGTATCATGTAAATGAATATTACACCTCATGTGTGTGTATGTTAAATATGGTTTGAACTCTCTTCTGAATGTTAGTATGTCTTTATACCAGGTTTACCGTGCTTGCGATTTGTCAACCATCAGAATGACCGAGTCGGTTCATCTACGAAACAATCTTCCAGGTAATTCAAATACTAGTTCTTCCTAAAAACAAAATAGAATAGGTATAGGAAACATATGTCTGGAGTTTACCTTGCCTATCCATTTAATGCAGTCTTATGAGGTAGATTTATCATGTTGTAGGATGCATCTATTCCCCACTTTAGTTGTTCATGTGGAACAACATTTTAGACATCTCAACAGTCATAACTTTGTAACACAATATCAGCATGGGTCACACTCATCTGATCAGCGGAAATACTTACCCAGGCACTTACCCATAGTTTTGTGCAGGGCAATGCATTAAGATGATATATTTCTAAGGGCCCCGTCATCTGGGGAGGAACTATCAGTGAAACACTTGCAGATTGTACAAACACCTCAAATTAGTCTGGATACATGTGCTATTTGTTGACATCCTGTTTGCATTTTCCGTGATTGGGTGAGTGCTGGCTCACAACACTTAATTTACAAAAAGTAAAAACAGTGGCCCAGATTTTTCAGTACAGAGGCCAATCTCACTAGATGTAGTTTGCCTCACGAATGTGCAGAGTGCGCCAGATTATTCAATAGTGGTCCACATTTATTACAAATAGTGCAAACTGCACTGCGTAGCGTGCAGGGTCCGCCAGGTTAATGAATTGTGGTGCATGTTCTTCATAATCTGACTCTTTCTGCCCTGCTCCGACAGTGTGCACAAACTTATTTTGGTGCACCTTTAACATAGGGCGTGTGACACAATTCTATCAGACACTCCATGATAAATGTGGTGCATGGTCTGACTATGCACCAGAATGCTCCTTTCAGTGTAGAATTTTGTGTTGCGATGGGTGAAGTTCAGCCACTACACAAATGTGTTGCAGAAACTTTATAAATATGTGTGCAAGCAGCTTTCACTGAAAATGACTTGCAAAGTCAGACAAAAAACTGGTGCAGGGGCTTTAATAAATGTGAGTCACTGTTTTCATTTATCTGGCACATCCTGCACTCCTCAGGGCGTGTGCACCCTTTTTTTAGTTTCGCCTTTTACATAACAAACTCTGATTAAGCAAGGATCTTAAACCCTTGATACATGTTGAGCAGGTCACCACAGAAAGATTTCTTATGCAAATTACAACAGATTTCTGTCAGACACAGATTAATAAAAGATCTGATATGAGTAGTCGATGTATTACAGTAGCAGTGTAGAGGATGTTAGGAAAGTACCACAGACACTTCCGGTATAGAGTCCCTTGTAGAACAACTAAAAAGAATACATATTGTACTCCTTAATTAAGAATATATATATAGCCACCTCAAATTGAAGCATCTGCACCAACATCAAGTTACATACATAATCAGTACCCCATCATTATTTCTTATATCCAGCAAAACAAAAAAATATTCAGGGACATACAATGGTATTATGGTATCCTATTATTAACATTTTAATATTAATCATTTTGTGATTCAATTTTCACAGACCTAGGAGGTCCCTTTCTGTACTGCAACCAAAGTGAAAATGAGAAAATGTCATACGCTGTTGAAACTCCATATGGTTTTCAGTTGGATTTGGATTTCTTAAAATACGTTGATGATATTCAGAGTGGTCAAACCTTAAAGAAATTGCAAGTCAGTCGAAAACCAAGGATGCCACGACGTTCCACATCATCTTTAAGAAGTCTATCAAGCCAAACATGTGCTTGGGTTTCAACTGAATCTTTGGACTTAAGTGAGGATGGTATGTCAGATTCAGTATTTTTCGCAGATGGTAGAACAGAAACCAATTCCTCAAACTGTAAAGAAACTTTGACTTTACGGAAGTCTAATCCATTATCATCAACTCCCATTTTTAAACTGCTTCCACCTCCACCACCAAAAACGTGTCCAAACAATTTACGAATTGAGAGAACACTGGAAGAGACTAGCAGAAGGCTTCAACAAGAACAACTAAATTTACACTATGTAGAAATGCAGGATAGATCTCACCAGTCTTCGAATCTTAGCAAAACTAGAAGTTCACCAAACCTTACCCAAACAACATTATCTGTTTACCAGAACAAAAGTGGAGATATTCAAAATTGCACAGGCTCTGTTAAAAGCCCTTTAAATTCTGGAAGAAGTACTCCCTCTGCAAACATTTCTCCAGCTCATCTTCAATATATTCGTGAGCAGATGGCTGCTTCATTAAAGCGATTGAAAGATCTAGAAGAACAGATACAGGTCATTCCTGCATTACAGATGAAGATTTCAATCCTGGAAAGAGAGAACAAGCAGCTGACTTATGATCTGGAGAAACAAAAAAACTGTGTGGTTAAGAATGACCAGACAACTGTCACTGAATGCACATTGGATGAAAAGGACAAAATCAGTAAAGTAGGAGTTAAATGTGAGCAGCAAAGTAATGTGGAACCTACAGGACATAAAACAAGTAAAATAGCAGAGCTTAAACGACTCACAGAGAAGTTAAGCGATACAGATAGAAATTTAGGGGGCAAGAAAATGGTTGGTGAGAAACTATTTGGTAAATTACCCCCAGTGAAAGAGAAGACACGCAAGTCAGTTGCAGTTGGGGACGACGTTAGTGTGGAAGATTGTGTGTTTTATTACAGATCTAAGCAAGAAAACAAAGATGTTGCAGTCCAAGCCTCCCCTGAAACCAAAGATATAGGTGAATGGGTTATTGAATCTCTATTAGGTTTATCCTCTGAAGGAGAGAAGGAGATACAGCTTCTTCAGCATACTGTAGAACACCAGAAGGCAGTCATTTATATGCTTGAAGATCATGTAAAGGCTGCAGCTGATGAACTGGAAGAGCTGAGGTTAGCTGTTGCCTCCAGGCAAGCTATGGGTCTCATGGATAAAGACATGGATAAAGACAGGAAGTCACCTGAAAATGGTTTAAAAATGGAGGAAACAGAAATAGCTTGTTCATGCAAAAACTTGTCTGATGCAGACATTCCAAATAATCGAGGAAAAAGCATTGAGGCTCAACCATCAAATTATCTGAATGGTGAGGCATGCCAACCGAGTGACACACTGAATCTGACCCAGTTGTCAGAGGAGTTGGTTACAGTTACTGAGAGTAAAGATGAAGACAAGGAATTAGTAAATACAGAGAGTAAAATTCACACATCTTCAGATGAAAGAGAGAAACAATTATCAATTACTCTAGACTCACCAAATATTATAGATGATGCAGATGGCAATCAACAAAACGAAGATGTGGAGGAAAGCCGGAGATTGAAATCATTAGGTATGCTTGGTAAGTAGCATGAAAGCAACCGAAGTGCACACTTGTATAATTAATTTGAAAATTAACATTAACATTCAGCCACATCTTCCTGGGTATATGCCATCTTGTCCAACATGACTTGAGCATACAGTAAACTCTTGTCACACAATATAGTCTTTATTTTATAGTCAGGCTACTTCTGAACTGTTTATTGGTAATATAGCAGGGAAAAAGTGGTAATCCCCATGTGTTTACCACTGGTAGGGTGTACTGTTTGGGCACCCTTGGGCTGCAGACACGCAAAAATCTGTCTGTGGCACGCTCCATCTACATGTATACAGTACATTTACTTAGTGAGGAAAAACTGAAGAACACAATTCCTTTTTTATGTTTTTGTGAATATTCTCTAAGATACAGGTGAAAGAATAGGTTCCTCTGTTTACACTGCACATGGAGAAAACTAATAAATTATATTCTGTTATATAAGGAAAGAATTTATAAAGTCAGGGTTGAAGAAGAAACATATCCTGCTATGTGCAATATGTGAATTTATGGAAAAACACTCTCCCTGTGGTTATAGGAATGGATTGGACATGTACTTACTTATGTATATTTGTATATATTTATTGGTTATAATATTAAAATAATTTTTAAAGAGAATAAAAACGGATCATGCTATATTTTAGGAAAGGTCCAATGAAATAGAATGATAGAATATGTTGCTGTTTTGTCTTGCATTCATAATTGAAAGCAATCTTCACAAATGGTGTTCTGCTATATAGGGTCTGACATACTGTATGACCCTACTAATCCTTTTCAAAAGCAGATCTGTGGTCTAACTGCAAAAGTTCTTGCCTCACATTCTAGCATCATTGTTATTGAATCCTTGAATTTTGTTCCCACTTTTAAGTTTCCTGCATCTGACACACAATATCCTTTTTGTGACATCCCTCCCTCTTTTACTACCTACGTCTTGCTTCGTCCCATTATTATGGCAATGCACATCTGCTGTTGCGGTCCAACAAAGCCCCAGACAACCTCTGGTATCAGATCATGCAGAAGAATGGTGTTAAAGGAAACATAGAGGCCACATGTATAATAGTGTTAGTGCCAGTTTTCTGTCTGGCTTCGTACTGAAAAGAACATATAAACCGCTTGCACATGTATTTACAAAGTGTCTGCACCAGCTTTGTATCATGGCTGCACTATGTTTAACAAGAAAGAAAAAATGTGTACCTATAGGGGCGTGTTAGTGCTTAATAGGAGTTTGTGAACTGACGTACACCATAAATCTACAGCATCAACAAAGTGTGCTTGACCCCCCTAAAAGTGTGCTCTGTATCTATGCAGTATAGCACAAACATTAACACATGTAGAAGGCAGTGTAAAAAATAAAATATACAGTGATGAACATTAACAATCACAGTACCAGGATATATAATTTGACACATTAAAGGGGTTTTACCATGAATGAACCACAGGATAGGGCCTAATTTGCTGATGGGTAGAGGTCTCAGTCATGAGACCCCCACAGATCACGAAAACAAGGACCCCTCGTCGCTGCTGTGCCTGGCAATTTCCGTCTCCTCCATTGAGATGTATGGAGCAGGATGGTCAGCAAGTTAGGCCCTATCCTGTGATTTGTGGGAAAACAACTTTAAAGGAAATCTAATGTCTAGATCATACTTACTAAAGCAGCTTCTGTGGTAGATTCCTCAGGCCATCCTGATGCAGGATCTGAGGTTCACAATTCTGCTATCTTTTTTGTAGAAAAAAAGGCTTTTATAAATATGAAAATGAATCTCACGTGTTTCAGTGGATGTCACCAGAACACATCTGGGCAATGGAAGCACTGGCAATTATCCGTAACACCGAACACACTGAACTGAACACACCCCTTGCCATGTTCTCGCTTTATCCTTAAGCCTATGTATCACTACCTCCTTATGCCTGATTTCAGTTCCCGCACATGTTGTTCCGCCGCTTTCAGGGATGGTCTGGGTAATGCTAGGTTTTACTCTGACTTCAAACAAAAAAAAGAACTCACGAAGCATTGACCCATATATCTTATAACGGTCACATTTTATTTTGAAAAAAATCACATATAGATAAATAAAATAACCAGATGCTGTATAGAGAAAAATGTATCCTTGACAAAAAGAGGAAGTATTTCAACACATTGTTGTAGATAAAAGTCCACAAATTTACAAACCTTTTTGCATAGTCCTCCGATGCTAGACACACTGGGGCATATTTATCGAGCTGTCTGAAAGTCAGAATATTTCTAGTTGCCCATGGCAACCAATCACAGCTCAGCTTTCATTTAAACAGTGCTCATGAATATTTTAAAGGGGAGCTGTGATTGCCTCAATAGGTGCACACGTCCGACTACTTGAATGTTTATGGACTTTAGCTAGTAAATAAAGTGTCGGTTTTACTGGAAACTCAACTTTCAGACCCTTTGCTAATGGTGGAGTATAGTAGAGTGCATATCCAATCTCAAATAACAATTTCTCATGTTCAAATGATGAAAAGCCTTCTTTGCATACATCTTAGAAGACCAGAGAACATCATTCTCACCTTTGTAGGCTGGTTCTATAACAACATCCTTCAATTTCCTTGTTTGCTAGGATCATACAGGGGTCTTGATAGATTTCACTACAATACTCTCTGATATCTTTTCCAAATCTTTTTTAACCAGTTAATAGAAAATGTAAATTGAAGGACAGGCCAACCAGGGTGGGAAATATTGTGACTTAGAACATGGATGTAAATGTAATTTTGAAACAGTGCCCTCATTTTCCTGTTCCTCAACAGGGACATCAGATCTAAAAAGACTTGTCTTTCTTCCAGAGAGGACGATAAATGGACACTTTTCACTGAAGTGTCTTTTTAAGGATGATTTTCGGGTGAACAGTGCTAAACCTTATAGAATAGGTATAGGCTATAGGCTTTTAGGTACATATATTACAAATTCTATAGCAGGGACTATGAAACTTAACATGGAAAGACTTATGATAAATGTAAGAGAAGAAATTGGAAAATATATAAGGTTATAATTATCTTGGTTAACTAGAATCTACATAATTAAAATGTACATATTACTATACATGTTTATAAACAGAAAGATAGAGAAAAAGAATTTTCACTATGACCGGAGCTCCCAATAGTTTTTTCTTCCTCCAGTAATTAGTATTTTTTCGATGAACAGCACCAGTCCTCAGAATCCTCAGATGAAAGTGTGTCACCATTCAGATTAACACCAACGCCTTTTCTTTATCTTCCTTCATTAATATTGTAAAGTAGTATCGCTAGAAGAGATATATGGGCAGATGGTGTGGCACGTTCCAACATGCCACACCATCTGCCTATATATCTCTTCTAGTGATAGTTGGGAGCATGCAATTAGCATGCATTGGCTTTGTAAAACACTGTACTCTGCAAATCATATTGCAACTCTCTGTAAGCTGCAGTTAAGAAGCTACTTTCTCCTGTCCAGGCTAGCAAAATTCTCTCCCAACAAGTTAGATCAATGTTGATGTCAGCATCGGATGGGACCAGGGAAACCACCGGTGGGCCCCAACATCTCTTGGCTCCTCCCCATATACTATGCAGAACGCTGATGCAGTGCTTCCTGCATCTGTG
This sequence comes from Engystomops pustulosus, assembly GCA_019512145.1. Classification (NCBI taxonomy): domain Eukaryota; kingdom Metazoa; phylum Chordata; class Amphibia; order Anura; family Leptodactylidae; genus Engystomops; species Engystomops pustulosus. The sequence goes on from CM033642.1 coordinate 155,779,076, forward strand.
ATACCCCTGTATCGGTTTCGCTAGGTCTGGACTTGCTCCTGCGATTGAGAGCAGACACATTCAGTAACCCCAGCAGGACTGTCAGATTTCTAACTTTGGGAGCAGTGGGACTGAAAGCAGACAGCAGAATCAGCTGGAGAGTGAAGGAGTCTCTCATCTTCATATAAAGCAGGCAGAAAATGAGAGACTCCAGGCTCTGCTCCAGCGAGCAGGTAAAGAATGGGCTAATTGTACTGACCCCGTTGCACTGAGCAGCCAGGCAGAGAGAATTTCCAGCACTGGAGCTGCTGAACAGCCAATGTTACAGCGGACAGTGGGCCCAACTCCTGGTCCTGGAAGGCATCTGGGGCAACCAATAGAAAGGCAGCTTGTAGCTGAAGCTTCATCACTATGATGCCTTAGCACAGCCTGCCCTTGTCCAATTTCAGCAAATATTTGATATGGCTTGTGTAAGGAAAAGTTATACAATTTTCCAATATACTTTCTGTATTAATTCCTCACAATTTTCTAGATCTCTGCTTGCTGTCCTGCTATATAAAGCTTCTCTATTTAATTCCAGATGATGGAAATCCATTCATGGTGATGTGATGGACACCCAGCTGCACGAACCATTAGTTTTACACGGTTCTGATAACTCTGTGATAATAATGGGTCATGCACCTGCATGGCCATAACATCACCATGGACTGATTCTATCCACTGGAAGTAAACCTGGAAGCTTTCTATAGAATGACAACAAGTAGAGATCTAGAAACCCTGTGAGGAATTGATTCAGAAAGAATATTGGAAAATTGTATAACTTTTCCATACTCAAAAAATATCAATTATTTTCTGAAAGTGGACGACGCTTTTGAAATTTAATGGTGCGCCACTGATACATTTGTGTCAAAGCTTTATTTACAGGGGTAATTTCATCTCTGTTCAACTACTTGTACCCCCAGTAATCTTACATGTTAAACTTTACAGTAAATATTGGACAGACTCTATAAATATAAATATTCTTAAAAGTGGTGCCTGGTAGTTCAGAAATATGACTTCCTTCTTCCAAAAACAGCACCACACAGTACAGGTTTTCTAGTTCTGACTTAGAAATAAATGAATCTTGGTTATAATAACAGGATGTTTGTGGAAGAAAGAAGACATGTCTTTAAGCCCTCGGACAAACCCCTTAACATTTCTCTACCAAATGCCACGTTTTCTAACTTTGCTATACAGCAGGGGCAAAGACAGTTGTAATTGTAAAATGCGCTATAATCCACACCAAATGCAGAGGCCTAAAAATAGACATATAATGTTTCCATGTAGCAGCAGGTGGGCCAACATAATCAATTTCACTGGTGGCCTCTAGGCATCCCAGTCCGACCCTGGTTGGCGCTGTAACTGCCAAAGGCTGACCTGCTACATCTGCATTTTGGCAAGAACTATATGGTTTTATGAGAAAAATATGCAGCTTTGAAATTATACTGCTGTCTAAGCTAGCACTATTTAACGTAAATACCTCATACCTTATGAAGCTAGATTGAATACTTGCTGAAGCCAGGAAAACAGTAGCACTATTGTGAAAAAAACTGTTAGACCAGAAAGTAATTTACTAACCCTTAATATATCAGGCAAATATATCAATATGAGAAAATCTTAAATGAAAATGGACAACTTATGGCATCCAATTTTTAAATGAAATGGGAAAGCAGTGCAATCACAATCAGACTTGGTAAGAGATGGCAAACTCCCCCGGCGATGTTTCTGGAGGCTTCCAACTGCCTTAAGCAGATAACCTGCCCTGATAAGGACAAACCTGCTATCAGAAGCCTAACTAACAGACCCTAAGAGACCTTGCAAGGTGACAGGGAAAATTTACTTTGCCTTTCAACTGCTAGATAGTGGAGCTAACAGGTAACAAGAAGTCAGAGCTGGACCAGTATACAAACTAGGACACAGAAGGACAGACAAACAGAGATACAGACAAATAAGCAGAGTCAGACAGAAGCAGACAAAAACTAGATGGCAGTTAAGGCACAGAACTGTATCACTGGATAGAGGCCTAGTAAACGTAGCAGAGGTTGGATACACAGAATAGCAAGTAAAAACACAAAAACACAGGGAACGAGTATGGGTACTAGTAGAACTATCAAGGTGTAAAGGGACTGGGTAGGTAATTAAAGGAGTTCCTGGACACCGCCCACAGCAGCTGTAACCCTTGCTGAATAGGGCTGAGGACTCTGGCCCAATCAATACCAACACCGCATCAACTGTAGCAACAAGTTCACACACAGAAAAAACACAGTAGAGAATCAATGTATTCAAAGCTGTCTTCTGCGGACAGAAGACAATGTTGGCACAGATCTTAGAGTACTATATGTAAATACTAATAATATATTCCTGTAATAGAATTTAAGAACAATTAACTTTTTTATACTTTTATCCATTTTAATTTTACTTCTCTTTTCTTTTTCTACAATCTGTCCAATGCACCAAGAAGTGAGCCACAGGAAATAGATATGCTTATGTCAGTGATGGCGAACCTTTGACACGCATGTCAGTGCTGACACGCGTAGCCATTTTCACTGACACGCGGCCTCCCCAGAGTTAAAGGGGTATTCTCGTCTCGGCATTCACATTCAGTTTCATTAATCTGCCATATATAAACATTTCTTCAATTGGATGTTATTAAAAAAAATGATCCTGTGTGAAGATAATTTCTCATAAATGTAGCCATGTTGTCCCTTAGAAACGAGATAGCTTCCTCGGATACGACCACGTCACACTCTGGCAGCGGTGGCCAGACTTGCGCTATAGGGTCCTACCGGACTACCAGGATTCAGCAATCATTACCACAGGACGGCTGGGGGACATGCAGTAACTCCAGGACATTTTATATACAATAACCTTTTGTTTATTTGTGCAATCACTCCAGCAGAGGTGGCCGTATCCAAGGAAGCTATATCGTTTCTAAGGGACGACATGGCTACATTTATGGAAAATTATCTTCACACAGGAACATTTTTTTTAATACCATCTAATTGAAGAAATGTTTATTAATGGCAGATTAATCAAACTGAATGTTAATGACCAGACGAGAATACCCCTTTAAGTTTTGTCCTACACGGCCAGGTGCAGTAGAGGAGGCTGAGAGACTGTCAGCACTCCCCCTCCTCCTCCCCCGGGCCGGCCCTCCCCCCTGAGCTGTGCCTCGTGTCTCCAGGTATCAGAACGGGGCACAGCAGGGGGGGTGACCCGGCCATAGGAGACTCCTCTGCAGCTAGTACTTGTCTCCCCTCCTTTTCCTCCCACTGTGTGAGCTGTGCCTCGGGTGTCATCACGGGGCACAGCAGGAGAGGTGACCCGGCCATAAACCCATGGAGACTCTTCTGCTGCTCCTGATTGCTGCCACCCTCCCCCCTCCACAGCTCAGTCAGAGGCTACATGGCTGCTGCTTCCTCGTGTGATGTCCTAAGAGCTGCCACCTCTACACTGACCAGCTCAGCAGAGACCAGGGAGGACAACCACTCCCATCATACATGGTGTAAGGTCAGTGTACCTCTGCCACCTCTACACTCACCAGCTCCACAGCAGAGACCAGGGAGGACAACCACTCCCATCATACATGGTGTAAGGTCAGTGTACCTCTGCCACGTCTACACTCACCAGCTCCACAGCAGAGACCAGGGAGCACAACCACTCCCATCATACATGGTGTAAGGTCAGTGTACCTCTGCCACCTCTACACTCACCAGCTCCACAGCAGGGACCAGGGAGGACAACCACTCCCATCATACATGGTGTAGGTCAGGGTACCTTGCCACCTACACTCACCAGCTCCACAGCAGGGACCAGGGAGGACAACCACTCCCATCATACATGGTGTAAGGTCAGTGTACCTCTGCCACCTCTACACTCACCAGCTCCACAGCAGGGACCAGGGAGGACAACCACTCCCATCATACATGGTGTAAGGTCAGTGTACCTCTGCCACCTCTACACTCACCAGCTCCACAGCAGGGACCAGGGAGGACAACCACTCCCATCATACATGGTGTAAGGTCAGTGTACCTCTGCCACCTCTACACTCACCAGCTCTACAGCAGGGACCAGGGAGGACAACCACTCCTATCATACAGTGAGTAAGGTCAGTGCACTGTATGATAGAAGACAGTCATCTGGGCTTGTGTGCCAGACATTGTGATTATTTTGCTCCTCACACCATCTCCACGCCAAGAGGGAATGAAGGAGATGCAGTCAGCGGCGCCTGTGCCCTCGCTATATAACCTGAGAACTTTCATGACTGAAAGTTCACAGGTTACTAAGCATTTCCACACGTGTCTGATTGTAACCAATCTATTACATTGTGCACTTTGCAAATAGTAACAGATGTGGAAAATCCCCATATACTGCCAGACTGTAGTATGGCAGTATATGGTTGTATCAATCACACATTCCTAGGGTTTAAGTACCCTAGAAGTTAAATAATATACATATTTGTTATTTAAACTATAAATATCATAAAATTATGTTTTTTTTTGTCAAGGTGACACACCACCCGAGTTATGCTCGGTTTTTTGGCAAATTTTGACACGCCAAGCTCAAAAGGTTGCCCATCACTGGTGTATACGGTTTATGGCTTCTGCATTAAGTGGTAAGGGGGGGCCCCATGCCAAAGCCAGCTATGGGGCCCTGCCACTCCTAGTTACGCCACTGATAAGCACCCCGTAATTACTGGGGAAAAACCTGTAGAAACCTGTATGGGTGGCTATTAAGGACTTAAAATCATTATGAAATGTGCATACAAATAACAACATCTTTTGAGGTTTAAACAATACAGCTGTGATGTAGACTGATGCACACCCTTTGGTGGAGAACAACACCCTAAACACTTTGATGTACTAAGCAAAAAGTTATTAGAACCTGCCAGAAATGTTTTTATGCATGAAACTGTAGAGACATGAAGATGTAAAACGGTATGACTCATTCTTATTTTAATTATTTTTGCTGTATATTGTTAATCTGCAATGAAGTAAAAAATGGAGAATGTACAGTATGCATGACTGCTTACACCTTAACAACCAGGCCCTTTTTTGTTTAATTTTTTCACTCCCCCTTTTCATGTAAAGCACTGTGTAGTGGCGTCTGTGTAACAAAATGCACTTCATTGTGATGGTATTTAATATTCCATGCCATGTACTGTTGAAGCTGGAAAAAATTCCAAATGCAGTGAATTCGGTGAAAAAACAAATTGCAACATTTTCTTGTGGGGTTGGTGTCATGGGTGCCCCTGCGACCCATGTCTTGGGTCACAGGTGCACCCGTGCTCCTCTGTGTGCCCCTCCATGCTAGCAGTGTCACTCACATTCCCACGATCCAGCGGCTGCTCCTGGGCGTCCCCGCCACCTTGTGCGCACACTGCCAGCTCTGCAAGATTTAAAGGGCCAGTGCACCGCTAATTGGCGCTGGCCACATGTCAACTTAATAAATAGCCTGCCTCTTCCCTTATGCCCTGCCAGATCTTTGTGCCTCAGGCCATTGAGAAAGCTTGCTCCTGTTTGCTCCTTGCTAATATTGAGATTTCCTGATGTGACCCTGGTTTCATCCTGACTATGATGCTCTGCTACCTGCCCTTACCTCCTGCTCTGCCTCTGACCTCTGTACCTTGCCTTGGCCACCACCGCCAAGTCATGCCTGTGGAGCGACCTGGTGGTACCACACCGCAGCAATTTCAACCCACTTTGCGGCAGGCTCTGGTGAGAACTGGGTGCCACTTACGTTGGCTTACGTCATCCGTGGTGGTTCAGTGGGTCCAGTAACCCTGAATCCTGACACTTGGTTTTTATGGCTTTTACTGTGCGCCCAAAAATGACAAGTCTTCTTTTTCGTTCCTTTTAATAATAATAATTCTTTATTTACATAGCACCTACAGATTACGCAGTGCTTCATAAAGCATGTCAAATTGTTCCCTATCCTCATGGGGCTCACCATCTAAACAACCTACCAGTATGTTTTGGAGTGTGGGAGGAAACCAGATTACCCGGAGGAAACCCATGGAGAGAACATACAAACTCTTTGCAGATGTTGACCTGGGTGGGATTCGAACCCAGGACCCCAGCGCTGCAAGGCAGAAGTGCTACCCACTCAGCCACCATGCCGCTCATTTTAATAGAAGTCGCACAAAATTCTTCTGCGACCCCCTTCTAAACTTTTGCCTATGTTGTGAATGTTTATTTGTGCCAAAATTTTAACTTTTTTATATGAAATATTACTATCCACATTTTACAGGCACTTTTGGGTTTTAAATTTGGGACCCCATTGATTTCAATGGGGTTCATGTTCAGGTTCCAGTTCGTGATCAAATCCGTGTCTAAAATCTAATTTTCCCCCAATATTCAGATGAACCTGTATTACGAACAACCCGCTCATCACTATTCAGGCAGTTTTACTCCCTTAAGGGAACTGCTCTCTCTTGGTTTTCTTCCCATTTCTCTGACCACTTTCAGTGTATTGTTTTCTTTATCTTGCTCTCTATTTTCCTCTATTTTATTGCAGGGGTTCCTTAGGGCTTAGTCTCAGTCAGTTCCTATTTCCTCCCCTCTACACATTGGGCAAACCAACAGCAGAATCAGCTTCAGTACTATCTTTATGCTGATAATATCCAAATATATACTATTTTACATAACCCAAGTATACTATACATTTTTACATAACCCATACTATATTACTATACTATATATACCATACTATATTTACATACTATACTTTTTTACATAACATCATCTCTGCCTATTTCCAGAATAGCAGTAATTCTCTGTCTGCTATCTGCAACATTAAGTACTATCTCTTCTTAATCTTTCTCTTAATGTTCTTTCTAAAAAAACTGAAATTCTTGTCTTTCCACCATGTACTTATTGACCGAACCCTAACATCTCCATTGTTGACTGTGTCCCAAGATTGGGTTTGCAAAATCCACCTTTTCCTGAACATAGAAAACTCTAAAAATCAAATTGTTGCTCTGATTCACTCTCATCTCAATTACTGTAACACCCTATTATATATTCATAATGCAGCAGCCTGACTCATACTTATTGTTCACTTCTTAAATCCACACCTCCAACTAATGTCTTTATGATTTCTACTTATCTGCACCAATCCTCTGGAATGCCATATCCCACACCAATGCACAAATTCCAAAGCTTCAAACATGCCCTAAATATCCATCTTACAAATATCACATTCCCATCACATTCCCTAATATTACTTTCACTCTATATAAACTAATACTGTTAATTCATCCCCTCTAAATATTATAGGACCTGTCACCAGAAATTCCCCCCCCCCCCACAAACCATAAACAGTACCCTTTAGATGTCTTTATACATGTTCAAATGAAGCCTCTATACCCTAAATAGACTTTTATTGATGTCTTCAGCTCTAATCATGGAGACACCATCAGTGAGCAGACGTGGTAGCTTCTCCATGCCTGGAATAGACCTCCATAAAAGTTTTTTTTGGAAGAATGGTTTCTCTAATCCCAAAGATCGAGGCATCAGTAGAACATGTACAAAGTACTTTGTGTGGTTTGCTGGGGTACCTGGTGACAGGTTTTGTATAGTATTTTATTATACTGTTATGCTGTTTAAATTTTACTGTTTTTGTTGACTTTTAACGTTTTTATATCTTTCTTTTTCTTTTATAGTCACTGGTTTTACTCAAGTCTTAGCAAGCTAAATCTGCATAGTGTTGAAGATAGTGATTGGAAGATCAGACTGTATTTGCTGTCAGAACAACTATGAACTTTGACCAAAATCCAGCAAAGGCTACTTTTATTATTATATGTTTCTCAAAATGATGTTGTACTTATTATGGGTATAGCTTTATAAACATTGTGTATGATTTTTTTTGGTTTAGTGTGTATCTTGCAGAAATTGACTTTGACAGTACATATATATTGTATGAATAAAAGGTTAATGCTAAAGATATCTTAAATATACATCTTATACATTAGCTAAGGAGAGGTAGCTGTACATAGGCAAAGAAACCTCAGTTTGTCACGGAGAAATTATGAGACATCCAAGGGATCTGCTGTTTTGCTTCCATATTCCCTTTAATAAATTTATACACCTTTTTGGGAGTCATAGGTATCACCGAGCTCTGTAACACTGTATCCAACTTTCACCAAGCATGTAAGATGCAATTTAAGCATGGGTACACACTTTAATTACTTTGGGCCCTCCATTACTCCTTCCTTACTATATGCAAGTGATGATGATAGCAGCATTACTTTTACCTCAAAACAGGTGACCCAACCCCACACATATGTTGCAGGCACAGCTCCATCCCACATAAAGGCTTCTATTTTATAACAGCTGATCATGTAGCTAAAGGCTCATCTTCTCTGAAAGTAACCCTATCCACTCCTACACACAAGTTTTTCTCTTGTCACTGCAACACAAAGAGTCAACGGCTTAACGTATTTAAAGATCTGAGTACTGCATATCATTGTCAAGCTATGTAAGAAATGTGATTAATCACTTCCTGGCATGACCATTTTAAATTTTTCTTTACTTCCTGTCTTCCAAAAGCCATAAATTCTGTAATTCACATAGATTATTAAGGGCTTTTCTTTGTTGACAAGTTGAGGTAGAATTGGGAGGGGGGAGCAACTATGCCATAATGGTATTAGTTTTGAAATAAGAATGAAAGGTTACCCTTGATCTGATAAACACTACAATGTAATCATTGCAATCTTGTATTTATTTTTTTTAAAAGTGTACTTTCATGAGGTGAGGTGTAGTTTAAATAATAATGCAGCATCAACCAGCCATCAACTGTCATCTTAAATACAGAGTCTAACGGGAATAGTACTGCAAAGTTGCCTGTATACTGGTATCTTGTGCTTGTAGGATAGACATAGGGTTGGTTACACTAGGATAGACTAACATAGACTACACAGAGTTGGTGAAAAAGAGAATGTTTCATGCAGTTAGAATGAGATAGGCTTGCCTGAAGAGATGGATTTTTAGGGCACGTTTGAAGCTTTGGATGTTGGGTCTCAGTCTGATTGTCTATGGTAGGGCAATCCAGAGAATTGGTGATGCTTGGTCCTGAAGCCGGGAGTGGGATGTTCGAATTAAGTAAGAGAATAATCTAAGATAACTGGCAGTTCGAAGAGCATGGGCTTGGAGATTGAGATGAGAGAGGAGAGTTAAGGAAGCGTGGCCTTATGCAAAGCTTTGTGGATGAGGGTGATAGTTGGCATAGACTGGAGGCATCCGACCAAGGCATGTTAAATTCTCCTTAAATGAGTGGCATCTAAAAGAGACTTTTAACTGTATAAATTGTGATTGTACAGACATATTTTACATACAGTAAAAATATATAATAAAGCTGATCATTATTATTATGACTTTTGAATATTTTTTCATTCCAGCTTTGGTTATTTTAGTCGCTAAAGGAAATGTATTTTATTTTATACTCCCAAATGTATAATTACTGTATGAATTTACCACTTGCTAAGGAGCTGTCCAAAGACAGTATAAGGCGTTTGAACTTTATATTAAACAGTTACATGTGGAATAGCCCTGAATCTTATAGACCATTTTAACCTCTGGGCAGAAAAAAGAGCACCCCCCATTGGGCCAGTATTTTGCCATATATTTTAAAATTTTATTGAAATACACTTTTATTGGAATATTTAGAGGACCCTTCCAAAAATGTATGTCTCTTTTGCTATAGGCAATGGCCCACATTTATTAAAGCCCCTGCACCAGTTTTTTGTCTTGTGCACATTCTTTTCAGTGCAAACTGCTTGCTCATGTATTTATAAAGTGTCTGCGATACATTTGTGTTACGGGTGCACTTTATCCAATGCAAGACAAAATTCTGCACTGAAAGGGGTGTTCTGGTGTACAGTCAGACTGTGTGCCACATCTATCATGCAGTGTCCAACAGAATTGTGTCCCACCAAAAAGGTTGGTGCACACTGTTTGAGCAGTGCAGGGGGGCGCCAGATTCATGAAGAAAATAATTCTGTGGAGACTATCTGCTTCAGCCGCTTGATGTATTGGGCAGGGTCAGGGTTAATCTATGTCAAGCCCTAGCTGGCATGGAAATGAATGCAGCCGGCAACTTTTCACATGTGAAAAGTCACCGGCAGCAGCGAGGGAGCCGGCGCGGGGTAGCGCCCTCCTCTCTTCAATTTTTCCTTGTCTGTTCTGCGCTAAAAATTGCGCTTAAAAAGATGACAAACTCAACATAAATGTGTGCGGATGATGTGGTAAATATAGACCACGCCCACTTGCGCAAAAAGAAAAAGATGGATGAGGCCGAATAGTCATAAACATCTGTTCTTTCTGGCACAAACGCATTATAAATGATCCACAACAATTTTGTGGCAAAAAAAACCCATGAGTTCCCAACACTTTTTTGGCGCATATACGATAATCCATTTGCCCCACTGGCCCACATTTATCAAAAAAAGTGCAAACTGCACTATGTGAAGTTTGCCTGTAGAGGGTGCAGTGTGTGAAAGACTCATGAAATGTGTCTCGCAGTCCTCAAGAATCTGGCGCCCCCCGCACTGCTTTGGCAGAATGAACCTTTTTTTGTGCACTTTGTTCATGATGCAGAATTGTGGCGCAAGCATAATTTTGGCACGCATTGTACATAATTGGGCGCACAGTCCTATTAAGCACTAACACCTTTAGGAACACATTTTTTCTGCCTTGTTGGACATAGTGCAGCTGCGACACAAAACTTTATAAATACTTGTGCAAGCAGTTTGCATATTCTTTTCAGAGCAAATTCAGGCAGAAAACTGCAGCACTTTAATAAATGTGGGCCACTGTAGAGAATCAAACAAGAATGATGATGTTGTCTGTGTTGTGCATTTGAAATGTACACCTATTGCAAAATGAGAAGAAATATGAAACCACTGCCATTAAGGTCAGTGGCCCTGGGCTGTATAGAGAATGTGGGCTCTACCAGTCTCCGTTTTCTTAAAGGGACTCAACTAACATCATACCATGTTTATGTTGAAACTTTTCTGTTTGATTTAAAAAACTGGTGGAAAGTCATGTGTAAATTCACTAAAAGAGTCACTTATTTCTTGTGTATTACAGAACTGGAAATACAAGCAGTTAAATATATAATTGGGTATACCAGTTGCAGAAAAAGATTTAAATTCCTCTAATGGCCTGTATATCTCTTGTGCTTCTCCTGATTTAAAAGATGAGATTCTTAGCTGTAATAAGATACCAAAAGGATGATTCTTGGTACTATAGAGCAACAGTTAACAACAACCAAGCCGCGGCCAAAAACTTAAACCTGAAAAAGAAAAAAGAAGTTACCTCCAGCGCTCCTTTTCAACCCACGGGCCTGGCTTCTTCAGTACTCGACTTCCACCTCTATGCCGTCCGTCTGCGTGCACCTATGCCATGATGTCAACATGGCCGCCTCATAGCGGGTGTGCACGGACAGAGAGTATAGACATGTTTCTGCCGGGAAGCTTAGAACAGAAGAAGTCAGAGGAGAGGGGTGAAGAGGAGCGCTAGAGGTAAGTGTACATTTCATTTGTGGAGGGAGCACTGTTGGGGGCATTTCATTTATGGGGCAGCACTGTTGGGGGCATTTTATTGATGGGTTAGAACTGCTTCAGGCATTTCATTATGGGGGGAGCACTGCTGGGGGCATTTCATTATAGGGGGAGCACTGCTGGGGGCATTTCATAAGGTATGAGCACTGATGGGGACATTTTATTGGTGGGAGGAGCACTAGTTGGGGCATTTCATTAGGGGGAGCACAGGTAGGGGCAATTAAGGGGGCGTCTGTTGTGGACATTTTTATGGGAAGAGCACTCGGGGGCATTTTAAGGGACCTCTGCTGTGAACATTTTATTGGGGGGGGGGATTGCTGTGGACATTTATTGGGGGGAGCACTGCTGGGGGCATTTCATTTAGGTTCATTAAGTTCAGTCGCAAAGTCATGCCAAGACTCAAAAATGATTAAAGGGGTTGTCCGAGAGTTGTGAAAAAATAAGTAAAGGTGGCCGGAGGGGGTTGCTTAAAAAAATAAAGATCTACTTACTTTCCGGTGCTCTCCCGGGTCCCGTGCTGCTGTCGCTCTGGTCTGGGCACCATGTAAACAAACATGGTCGCCAGAGCAGTGCTGGATTCAGCTTCCAGGCGGTCGTGGTCGGCAACGCCTATCAGTCCCTATTCACAGCATTGTGTATGGGAGCCAGAAGGTTGTCAGGTCTGGCCGAAAGCTGAAACCAGCACTGAACTGGCGGCCATGTTTGTTTACATGGCGCCCGGACCGGAACGACAGCAGCCCAGAAGGTAAGGAAGCCGGAAGGTAAGTAGATCTTTATTTTTTTAGGCAGCCCTCTCCGGCCACCTTTTTTTTCACAACTCTCGGACAAACCCTTTAATAAGAGGCATCAACTCAACTTATCACAGATGGTTGTAGTTTGTGATAATTCAGCCGCAACAATGTGCCTCATTTAGGCGCAAAAATGGAACCACTGTGATACATCTCGCCATTTGTTCCTTAAATACATGATAACTTTATAGTCAACTATTCTGGAAGTAACTGAAACTGGTTTCTTATAAATTTATACATGTGGTTAAATGTATATAGATATTTTAATTGTGACAGCGTGACTTACTAGGAATGTTTAGAGCAAAAGGGTATTCTCATACGTCATGAACATTATGTCAAGAAATTATTACATTCCAGAGGAGTGCCTTTACGTTGGTTCTCTGTCCCTAAAGCCACCTCACCCTCTAAACCAGTTTTACCAAGATCATTAAACCTCATTGCGACGGTTTCAGAGCCTGAGGTATACACTGGAATCTGCCAGCAGCAGATGGATGTCAGAACTATTTTCTCTAGAAACATGAAAAAAATATATAAATTCCAAAAAATGTCAAATGAAACAGATGGAATCCTTTTCTGTGGTCAGTCCTGTTGCTGCAGAATCCCACAGCTGAATATACAGGACAAGATATATAATTGTATCTGCCACAGTTTTTGTTTTGGTCTATCTTAGCACTAAAAAGAATGGGGCACATTTACTTAGAAAGTCAGAAAATGCACTAAGATTGTGCGCCAGAAATCATGAATCTGTTGCTTCCCAGCACTGGCCGGACAGAGTTCACCATCTTTTTTGTGGTGCATCTTTAACATAGGGCGTGTGACACAATTTGCTAGTTAAATACAGCGCTCAGTCCGAATCAGTCGGACTGCCCGGAGACCTGCGCAGCTGTGCCACAAAATGGTTGTGTGCAACACAATAGTGTCACAGACACTTCTTAAATACCTGTGCAAGCCATTTTAGCCATGAAAACTGTGCACAGTCTGACAAAAGTGTGGTGCAAAGCCTTTAGTAAATGTGCCCCAATGTCTTTGGAGCTTCCAAATGTATTTATGAAGTGTTTGCACCAATTTTGTGTCATGTTTGTACTTAATCTGACACTTTAGAAATCTGACACTGTGCACCTAAAGGGTCATGGTAGTGCTTAGCCAGAGTTTTCACAATTACTGAACTGTGCAAACTTTCTCAATTCTGTAGCATGAAGCTACATGTAGCATGATGTGCACCAAAAAAGAAGATGCAACTCTGTGCACATCCTGAAACACCAGATTTACTGAAAGCAAGTGCCACTATTGGATTATCTTGCACTAGTTTTCAAATATCTGGGTCATAATGTCCCACTGAAATGTAATGTAAATGTTCTTGGTAATTGCATGTGATAGCCAGACACAAGGGTGCCTATGATGCTTTTTAGAGATCCTTTAAGGGACATTTTAGTCGTACACATAAATAGCCCATCTTTTGAAACTTTTTTTAAAAGGGAAAATGATCCAAACTTCAACTTGCGTTATATAACTCTATCCCTAATTAAGGGTTCCTAAGAATTGATATTCCAATGCTCCTAGTGAACAGCCTCACTTGGATATTGCTCTCCTATTAGCCGCCCACCAAACTAGTAAGAATTACAGTGGTCCACAAAATGAAAGGTTACAAATAAGGGTATTTTTTTCCGGAACATAATGGACCATTACTTTGTTAGAGAGTTGGTTCAAAGGAAATCTTTTTTTTTTTTTTGTGGGTTACTCCAATTATGATTATTGGCACAGACAGTGTGACATACAGAATGAAAATACATGCAGCATTTAAGGAGTTAGTCACAATGTTGGGTCTTCTTGGCAACAAAAGCATAATGAATATTTCTGTTTTTTCCATTTTTGTATATGTACATGTCCTGGAGGAGGTGGGCAGGGTTGGCTCCAGGTTTCAATAGGCCCATTGGTGACAGCGCTTCAGTGGGGCCCTTTGCAGTGAACTCACATGGCAGCATTAAATATTCCCTAGCTTATCATACCAAACAACCCCTCATGGTAATTTTATATAAGCCCCCTCACACGCTATAGATTCATTAGATACAGCCCCCCTCTACCCATGGATTCCTTACAAACAGCCTTATGCGGGCCCCAGCAGTTCTGGACCCCGGCACTTGCCCAGGTATGCACAGTGCTGGCACCAGCCTTGGAGGCCTATGGGTAAAGTTGACAATATTTCACTAGCATCCTTCATGACACATCTTACAGACTGTTAACACCTTTAAGATCATAAGCGTGTTTAGGACAATCAACCTCCCTTTCCAAACCATCTTCTTTGATCGGTCTTCATTAATTACAGCAAAGCATCACCTAACTAGTCCCTCTGGTCAGCTGCATATACAATATTTCGGACCTGATGAAGGAGAAAATCCTTCCTGCGCCGTCACCATAAAAGCATATATTGTCAAAAAAATAAAAAATGTCTACGTTATCTACTTATTTGTTATCTACTTGTTTGTAATAATTTACTAAAGCAGCGCATGACACAACTTGGTATTTTCTATTCTCATTTTGTATAGTGCAGGCTAACGCCTTGTACAGGTTACGCAGCAGCTATTGTATCAATTCTTCTCTGTCTATGTGTTACTCTACAAGGTACTGTGGTGTACATATATAAAATTGATCTACACTGTGTAGGTGTCTCCCCTCTCCCATGATCCCTTGGCACGTCCCACCTCCCACTGCCTGCTTTAATTTTACACAGTAGTAGGCTGGTGAAGCCAGAGCATATTGTAACACTACCTAAGCCCTTCAGACTCATTAGCATAATTGTAAAAATTGATTTTATAAGGAAGGGGGCAATGGATAACAAATATAAGTAGATTACCGCAGTCACAGTACCTGCATCTACGAGTACATACCAAGTTAACACAAGTGAACATAATGTGACATACATGAATAAATGCTCTGCCTATCACGACCTTATTTTAAATAGTGATTGACCACACATTGCTTCTAGTCCTTTTCACATGATCTTTTGTAGAACATTGTGTACATCAGTAAAAGTGAACACCCAGGCCATAATCTTACAGTTCAGGAATGTGATATTTTTCTCCTGTATACAATATTACAGTTGGAGTAAACCTTGAGCAAAATGATCTCTCACTCTCTTGCCATTAAGTGATTAGTTAGCTGTTTTGAATTATGAGTTTGTTAGGGAACCTTCTTGTCCCCTAATGAGCCAAACATTTAATAACAATGTTGGGTTTTATCTATTTATTATCATTGTGTATTTTTGTTTTTTATTACCGCTACTTTAATAGTAATAATAGTAATGTTCAATTGTAATTGTGATGCAAACATACCTAGTTGAAAATAATCTATTCATAAAGAATATATTGCAGAGAAGAGAGTTTAGTGAGTGGAAGACCGATTTTTGGGAGTTACAGTAGTCTAGTTGAGAGTAAGTCAGAGCAACAATTAGCATTTAAGAGGTTTTAATTGTAAGAAACTGTAAGAAAACCCACATTGAGAGTTCATGGTTGGGTTGTTTATTAGATGGTGGAAAGACAAGAAGTTCAGTCTTAGAAAGATTACATTTCAAAAACAGCAAGGATAAGATGTTAGAGACAGCAAAGAGACAGTCACTAGTGTTCTGGATTAAGGCAGGGTTGATGCTACGTGCAGAAGTATAGATACGTGTATCATAAGCATAGAGATGATAATGGAAAACAAATCTTCTGATGGTTTGTCTGATAGTGGCAGTAAGAGGAAAAAGAGAAGAGGACCTAGGACTGCTGAGCCTTGAGGAACCCTGACAGTGAGATAAAGATGAGAAGAGAAAGATCCAGAAAAGGAGACACTGAAAGTGTGGTCAGAGAGATATGAAGAAAACCACAAGAGAACAGTGTCCTTTAGGCCAATGGAGCAAAGCATCCTGAGGATGCAAAAGCTGAGAGGCAGGATGGGAAATGAAACTGTTAATAGGGATGTTAAAGTCTACCATGATGATGGTTGGAATCTCACTGGATATAAAGTAAGGGAGCCAAGAGTCAAAGTGATCAAAGAACTGGTAGGGTGAGCCCGGAGGACGGTATACTACAGCCACATGAAGAGAGAATGGGCAGAAAAGTCTGAGAGTGTGGACCCCAAAAGATGAGAATGTGAGAGGGTACAGGAGGAATAACCTGTAAGGTGCAATTTGGAAAGAGTAGTATGCCTACCCCTCCTCCCTGCGTATTCTTAGCCTGGAGCCGTGAGAAAAGTGAAAGCTGCCATAAGACAAAGCTGTGAGGGAAACAGAGTCATCCTGTTGGATCCATGTTTCAGTGATGGCCAGCAGGTCAAAGGACTTAGAAAGAAAGAGGTCATGAACAGATTCTAGTTTATTGCACATATAGCGGGCATTCCGTAGGGTACATTTATAAGGGGTTACGGGTGGAGGAGAAGATGAAGAGGGGATACACTGAATCTTGATAAGGTTAGCAGGGTTTCTGTGTGAAATGTTAAGATAAGCAGAAGGTGGGCCTGGGTTAGGAGAGATGTCTCCTGCATCATGCAGGATGAGAAAGAGGAGAGACAAAAGATACTTCAAAGATTTATAAGAAGTTACAAAGAAAAAACTGAAAAGATGTTTAGACACACATAATTGTTCATTTCTCTCTGCCATCTTACCTGCCTTCTGCCAAACAGAGAAAAACAAACTCATTGAAGGACATAGAAGAACATTAAGTCAGTTTGGACAGAAAAGGGTCAAATGTTAGAAAGAAACACCTCATAAGGGGAAAACTAGGAACATAGGGGGTCATTTATTATGGCCTTTCAAACTGAAAACTAGCAGTGTTTTTTTTTACTTTGTGTACCTCTTGCGCCATAATTTATTAAGTGTCAAGCTCACAATATTAGTGTTTTCCGACATTCTTAACTTATTCTATTTTTGGGTGCAAAATTGTGGCGCTGTTTGTGAATCCAATCGTTTTCTGGCACTTCTATTTCTCCGACTCATTTTGTAGCACAATTTGTGGCGCAAAAAGAGAGCAGCTAAAAGCAAGTCTAGGGAGTTCTAAAACTTTTAGTCCATTCCCAATTCATTAATTCCTTGCACCACAAACTTACATCCCACTGAGAAATATAGAACAGTTCCAGCGCCACTCTGCGGGCACTCAGGCCATCAGAGTTCACCAAACACTGAATTTTCCTACAGTCCCAGGCAACTTAAGAGATCCTGCTGTCAGTGCTAGTTTGGAACTGGAGGGAAAGTAAGAAGGTGTAGACAGAACTGCATTATCTTTGGAGGTCCTCCTGCTGGAACCACCTTTCTTCCTGTACAGGGAGGCCATGGAGAGAAGCTACAATGATAGTTGGAATTTGCCCTCCTTCTGTCAACTGTACTGTTGGCTGTAGGGGACCGATACAATTAAAACATGTGGAAGAACAGGGAGCAATAAGTTCCTGTATAAAATTCCATGTTGGCATTTCATTGAAGTGGATTTTGGTTGAAGTTTGGGCACTCGGTCTCTAAAAGGTTCACCATCACTGAACTAGGAAAACACTTATCGTATGTAGTGCATTGTTGCAGAAAGGGAGGACATTTAGTTAAAAAACATGCCCTCCTGTGAAGTGCGGCAGGCCACCGTGGAGACTCTGGGTAATTGGCCACTGCTATCTCCCTCTGATTGTCTTGGTGGACACAGCTTCCCTACAGAAAGCGAGGGCATGTAGTAGCTATTTGTTTTTCCAACTCTCGCTTTGTTTCGGATCTTACCATCAACTGTTCAACTCCACAGCCCTGCTCAAAGGTATCTTGCAAATGAAACTACAGTATTCCTATACCCACCTCCATGGAAAATATGCAATCATTACAAATATAATGGATAAATACATGCACATTGTTCGTGTACCAAAAGTGATAAATTAGGTCTCAATGTACGCAGATAGTATTTTATAGATTTCTAGGCCCATCTGTGGTATGTGTATTTGTTTCTTTTGCACTATTTGAGTCATCAGGTTGCACATATGCACTTATGTCCACAATTATTGAGCTGCTTAATTTCTTTATAAAGCATAAATAAAGAAAAACAAGCCTTCTTAAAACAAAAGATTTATGAATACTACCATCTACTACATAACTCCACAACGGAATGCTCATTGTGGTATAATGGGCAGAAAAGTGCAAAACATTTTGATCTACAAAGAGATTCTAAACTGTGTGTACAAAGGTTTCTGTCCCCACCATGTGGTTTATGTCAGTATTGCATAAGCATGTAGAAGTAGGCTCCACTTGCAGAATTCCCCTTTGTGACATGGTTTCCCTTCTGTGGTTGAACTTGATGGACATGTGTCTTTTTTTCAACCATAGAAACGAAATTACTAAGTAACTATTCTTTCCTTGAGCGTGCCCTTTCTAAGCATTATCGCTTAGAATGCTACACACATAATTAACGTGTTATTCTTGCAAATGATACAAACTGATGTTGATGGTAGGTTGTTCCTACCTCCAATACACTGAGGACTATTCAGTATAATAATAATTACTAATAATTGTAATGTAATAATAATAGATGTAATAAATGTACTTTATTTATACAATAATATAATTCCATATTATTCCTTTGTACACTCTACATATATTATATTATGTATATATTATATATATTATATAACAACATTTTTTAAAATTTACAATAAATATATATATATATATATATATATTTTTTTTTTTATTGAGACACAATTAAGATCCATTACAATATATTGCGTGTCATGCGCTTCTTTTTTTTTTAACATATAAACATAACTAAATTTACAGTGTTTCTTTTATCCGAGTCTTCTATGCTGCTCAAGCGCAGTACCCAGAAAACCACGGTTACATTGATATTGTTACTAGAGATGAGCGAACATACTCGTCCGAGCTTGATGCTCGATCGAGCATTAGCGTACTCGTAACTGCTCGTTGCTCGGACGAGTATTTCGCCCGCTCGAGAAAATGGCAGCTCCCGCCGTTTTGCTTTTTGGCGGCCAGAAACAGAGCCAATCACAAGCCAGGAGACTCTGCACTCCACCCAGCATGACGTGGTACCCTTACACGTCGATAGCAGTGGTTGGCTGGCCAGATCAGGTGACCCTGGGATAGACTAGCCGCTGCCCGCGCTGCTCGGATCATTCTGTGTCTGGATGCCGCTAGGGAGAGAGCTGCTGCTGGTCAGGGAAAGCGTTAGGGTGTTCTATTAGCTTACTGTTAGGCAGGAGTGATTCTCAAAGAACCCAACAGCCCTTCTTAGGGCTACAATAACGTTCTACTTTTTTTATTTTAATTTGCATCTTTTACCATTTTGTGAGGAATTAGCAGGGGGACTTGCTACCGTTGTGTTTAGCTCTTAGTGGCACACATATCCATAGCAAAGACCGAAGTGGGAAAATTCAGTAGGGGTTGGATTTCTATTAGGCAATAACTCCATAGAGTTTACGACGACACTGTACACCGCTCCTGCTTCCATGCCTGGTATATAAGGTACAAGCGCCCCCATCCACGGACTATGGTAGTACCTCGGGTACATATGGGATGTATATCACTAGAGCCCATAGTGTGTACAAGAACAGCTCCATGCACTGGTAATAGAGATATCAGCACCCCCATCACTAACTAGGTATTATGGTTTACCTGCGGGAGGGGATGTTATAATCACTAGAGCCCTCCATAGTGACAACTGTGGGACACCTGCTCGCCCTGCACTGGAAGAGAGGAGTACACGCGCCCCCATTCCACTAGGACTATGGTATTACTGGTTCAAACTGGGGGATGTGATGTATCAGCTAGAGCCCTCCATGAGAGTTACACTGGATGACACCTGCTCCATGCACTGGTATATAGAGGTACAGCGCCCCCCATCCATAGAAATGGTATTACGGTTACACGGGGGGCGTGTTATATCAACTAGAGCCGCATAGAGTTGTACACTGACAACGACGCTCCATGCATGCTATTATAGAGGTAACACCACCCCCACATCCACTAGACCAGTGGGTGCGAACCTAGGCACGGGTGCCAGAGGTGGCACTCAGAGCCATTTCTGGTGGCACTCAGGCCAGAGTTCACACCGACAGAACAAATTCCACTGATCTTCCTGCAGTGCCAGGCAACTTAAGAGATGCTGCTCTCAGCGCGTATTTAAAGCGGACACTTCATTCCATTTGGAACTGCGGGAAAGTGGAAAAGTTTGGACAGAGGTCCTCCTCTGGACCCTTCATTCTCCTCTACAGAGAGACCCTGGAAAGAAGCTACAATGACAGTCTGTATTCAACTGTATTGGTGGCTTCACAAGGGGCCGATAAAATTGAAGATGTGGTAAAAAGGTAGCATAAGTAGCAATAATTACTGCTAAATTCCCTGTTGGCACTCATGGTAAATAAGTGATTTTAGTTGTCGCTTGGCACTTGGTCTGTAAAGGTTCACCATCACTGCACAGACTATGGTTTACTGGTTACACTGGGGAGGTTATTTCACTAGAGCCTCCATGAGTTACACTGTGACACACCGGCTCCATGCCGCGGTTATAGAGGTACAGCGCCCCCATCCACTAGACTAGGGTATTATGTCTGGTTCACTGGGGGATGTTATTCACTAGAGCCTCCATAGATTTACACTGTGACAAGGCTCCATGCACTGGTATATAGGATAACAGCGCCCCCATCCACTAGACTATGGTATAGCTGGTTACAACTGGGGGATGTTATATCACTTAGGCCTCCATGAGTTACACTGTGACACCTGCCCATGCACTGGTATTAAGGTACAGCGCCCCCATCCACAGACTATGGTATTACAGGTTACACCTGGGGATGTATATCACTAGGCCTCCATAGAGTTACACGGTGACCCACGCTCCAGCACTGGTATATAGAGTACAACGCCCCCATCCACTAGACCATGGTATTCTACGGGTTAACACTGGGGGGATGTTATATCACTAGAGCCTCCATAGAGTTACAACACGTGACACAGGCTCCATGCACTGGTAATTAGCGGGACGCGCCCCCATCCCTAGACTTGGTATTACTGGTTACACACTGGAGGTTGGTATACCACTAGAGCCTCCATAGAGTTACCTGCGACACAGGCTCCTATGCCTGGTAATAGTGAGATACAGCGCCCCCATCCACTAGCTATGGTATTACAGGTTACACGGGGGGGAGGTTATATCACTAGAAAAGCCCTCCATGAGTTACACTGTGGACCCTGCTCCATGCACTGGTATATAGAGGTACAGCACCCCCATCCACCGAGACTTGGTACTACTGGTTACACGGGGGGATGTTTAATCACAGGAGCCTCCATAGATACAACTGTGACACAGCTCCATGCCCTGGTATATAGAGGTTACAGCGCCCCCACCACTAGACTATGTATACTGGTTATACACGGGGGGATGTTTAATCACTAGAGCCTCCATAGAGGTACACTGGTGACACCCGCTCCATGCACTGGTACATAGATAAGCAGCCCCCCATCCTATGACTATGTATTAGGGTTACACTGGGGGTGTTATATCACTAAGCCTCCATAGAGTTCACTGTGACACCTGCTCATGCACTGGTATATAGAGATACAGCGCCCCCATCCACAGACTATGGTTTACTGGTTCCACTGGGGGATGTTATCACTAGAAGCCTCCATAGAGTTACATGTGACACAGGCTCCGCACTGGTATATAGAGGTCAGCGCCCCCATCCACTAGACATGGTATACAGGTTACACTGGGGGTGTTATACACTGAGCCTCCAGAGATTACACTGTGACACCCGCTCCATGCACTGGTATATAGAGATACACGCCCCCACCCACTAGACTAGGTATTACTGGTTCCCCTGGGGGATGTTATTCACAGAGCCTCCATAGAGGTTACACTGTGACACACGCTCCAGCGACTGGTATATGAGAGGTACAGCGCCCCCTTCACTAGACTATGGTATTACTGGTTACACGGGGGATGTTAATCACTAAGCCTCCATAGAGTTACACTGTGACACAGTCTCCAGCCCGGTTATATAGATACAGCGCCCCCATCACCCAGACTATGGGATTAACTGGTTCACTGGGGATGTTATATCACTAGAGCCTCCAGAGATTACACTGTGACACAGCTCCATGCACTGGTATATAGAGTATACAGCGCCCCCATCCACCAGACTATGGTATACTGTTCACTGGGGGGATGTTATATCACTAGAGCCCCCATAGACTTACACTGTGACACAGGCTCCATGCACGGGTATATAGAGATACAACAGCGCCCCCATCCACTAGACTATGGATTACTGGTTACCATGGGGGTGTTATATCACTAGAGCCTCCATAAGTTACACTGTGATACAACGCTTATTGCAACCTCCAGCGATACTCCTAACCAGAGCCTGCCCGGGAGCCCGGCATAGCAGCCCCTCACCTCCAACCTGAACCCCCTATACCGGGCTGTGAGCACTTCCTGCAGAACAACATTCATCCAGTGACCCATCAGTGGATTGTTCCTGGTCATGCGGCCATTGCCGTGTTCCGAATAACTGTAATGTTATGTTGAACCCCATTGTTTCCGAGAGATCCCGGTATAGAGCAGCCGAGCGCCATGAAGTGCGCCCCATTACCATCAGCAGGGATCCTACATCTACATTGGGGTTGGTGCGGCCTCTGCCCCTGGTACCCTGCCCCCTGACCGCAGACAATTGCAAGGCTCCCCTCCGCAGCCGCTCCCATATCCAGGGATCGGCTGCCCCGGGAAAGGCAATGCCCCGGTGGGGGGTTACACAACACACACGTGTATTCTGCCCGCATCACCACAGGCAGAACACAGTCAGATAGTCATGTGTGAATGAGGCGCTGGGGGCCGCACAGGTTCATTACACAGGAGAATCCCCCATAAATGTCACGTCCTATGTCAGCGCTCTCATTGTCTTTCATCCCAGAAGGGAAACAGCAAATCTGTCACTAAATAGTCCCCTAATCTCTGGGCATGTGTCCCACCCTTCCCCCGCTGGCCCACTGCAGATCAGTCATGCCCCCCTCCCCCGGAGTTAGTGATAATGTGCCCCCCCCCGCCCCCCCCCCGGAGATTATAGGAAATAATGTGCCTCCCCCCCCCCCTGGAATTATAGGGATATGTGATGGAGATAATTAGCTGTTATTTGGGTCCGCGGCTGCACTTCGTCACATTTCATCGTTTTCGGGTTTTGCAACACGCTAGGTGAGTGAAGCTGCCGGTTAGAGGGGCACACAGGTGCACTGTGACCTGAAACATGGTCGCAGGAGCACCCGTGACATCCCCCTGCATCGTCGTCGGCTCCCGCGCAGACACTAAACGGCTGAGGTGGTCTTTGGAGGGCACCGGGCGCGGGCAGACATAAGGTCCTGGACTTGCCATTGTTCCAGAGGTGGCTCCTCAGAGCGCTCGGTAAACCGGATGTCAACCGGTTTCTTTTGCGCAGCAAATCTGAGACTGCTGGATGGTGGTAAGATCAGTCAAAAACAAAACCTCGTCGGGGATCCATGGCCGGATATTACTGTCAGGATCAGGGGTAGTGGGATCCTCTGGACCACACAGGTGATGGGAGTAAGCAACACCTGGACCAGAGTCTAAGTGGGTCCCCCGGTTTTCACCAGGACAGGCAGGTGGTCGAGACAGCAGCACAGGATCAGAGTCAGGGATGTAGCGGTATGTCAGGAAAAAGCAGCACAGGATCAGAGTCGGGAATGTGGCGGTAGGTCAGGACAGGCAGAACAGAATCAGAGTCAATAACGGAACTGGGATCACAATGGGAATTCGGAATACAAGTGAAGGGCAAAGACAACTTTCTCTAGGCTGTGAGCACAAAGATCCGGCAGAGGACACAGGAAGGAGCTGGAATTAAGCAGAACCGGGGGTTGGTCACGCCAATGTTGTTGCGCTGGCCCTTAAATTCATTGGACATCCCTGTGTCTACGGAGGATCACTGTCTGTGTGCGACTAGGCGGGATTTAAAATAATGGAAGAAGGGAGATAGGCAAGGCGACACGCCGTGTCTAAGGGAAATGTTGTGCCATACGGGACATCTCTGTGTCATATGGGACTACCCTGTGTCATACAGGCAATCGCTGTGTCATACGGGACATCTCTGTGCCATACAGGACATCCCTCTGTCATCCGGGACATCCCCGTGCCATACGGGACATCCCTCTGTCATCCAGGACATCCCTGTGTCATATGAGACAACGCTGTGTCATACGGGACATCCCTGTGTCATACGGGACATCCCTGGGTCATACGAGACAACGCTGTGTCATACGGGACATCGCTGTGTCATACGGGAAAATGATGTGTCATACGGGACATCCCTTTGTCATACGGGACATCCCTGTGTCATACGGGAAATCGCTGTGTCATACGGAAAATTGTTGTGCCATATGGGACATCCTTGTGTCATATGGGACATCGCTGTGTCATACGGAACATCGCTGTGTCATACGGTACACCGCTGTGTCATGCGGGACATCGCTGTGTCATACGGGACATCCCTGTGTCATATGACATTCCCTGTGTTAACGGGACAACCCTGCGTCATACGGGACATCATCCTGCGTCATACGGACCCCCTCGTCAACGGAAATTGTGTGTCATACGGGACATCCCTGTGTCATACGGGACTCGCTGTGTTACTGACATCCCTGTGTCATCTGGACATTCCCATCTGTGCATACGGGACATCCCTGAGTCATACTGGACACATCGCTGTGTCATACTGGACATCCCTGAGTCATACTGGACATCGCTGTGTCATACAGGACATCGCTGTGTCATACAGGACATCCCTGTGTCCAATGGGACATCCCTTTGTCATACGGGACATCATTGTGCCATACAGGGCATTGTTGTGTCATACGGGACATCCCTGTATCATAGAGGACATCCCTGTGTCATAGAGGACATCCCTGTGTCATAGAGGACATCCCTGTGTCATATGGGACATCGCTGTGTCATACGGGACATCACTGTGTCATACGGGACATCGCTGTGTCATACGGGACATTGCTGTGTCATACGGGACATCTCTGAGCCATAATTGACATCCCTGTGTCATACGGGACAGCACTGTGTGATACGGGACATCGCTGTGTCATGCGTGAAATTTTTTGTGCCATACGGGACATCGCCGTGTCGTACGGGAAATTGTTGTGCCATACCGGACATCCCTGTGTCATACGGGAAATCGCTATGTCATGCGGGACATCTCTGTGCCATCCGGGACATCCCTGTGCCATCCGGGACATCCCAGTGTCATCCGGGACATTGCTGTGCCATACGGGATCATTGGCTGTGTCCAAACGAGCAAATGAGGGCCGCCGCGTCCACAGAGCCGCGCGCGCTGAAGTTCCCGAGGCCCGCCGGAATGCCCTGAAATTCACCGGCCTATTCCTGGTGAAGGTAAGTGCAAGTTTCGTGGCACTTTTTTTTTTTTAATTGGGCTGGTTTTGCCAAATCATCCGTCGGGATTTCGTTAGGCCACGCCCCGATCTCCGTCGCGTGCATGCCGGCGCCGATGCGCCAAAATCCGATCACGTGCACCAAAATCACGGGGCAATACAGAGAAAATTGGCACAAATCGGAAATATTCGGGTAACACGTTGGGAAAACGCGAATCGGGCCCTTAGTAAATGACCCCATGTTGGCATACGGGAAAATGTGGGTCATACGGCATCCCTGTGTCATATTGGACATCGCTGTGTCATACGGGAAAATGTTGTGTCATACAGGACATCCCTGTGCCATACGGGACAGCACTGTACCATACAGGACATCGTTGTGTTATACAGGACACCACTGTGTCATAGGGGACATTGCTGTGTGATACGGGACATCCCTGTGTCATACGGGACATCCCTGTGTCATATGGGACATTGCTGTGTCATACGAGACATCCCTGTGTCATACAGGGCATCGTTGTGTCATACGGGACATCCCTGTGTTATACGGGACATCATTGTGTCATACAGGACATCATTGTGTCATACGGGACATTGCTGTGCTATAGGGGACATCCCTGTGTCATACGGGACAGCGCTGTGTCATAAGGGACGTCCCTGTGTCATTCGGGAAATTGTTGTGTCATAGGGACATACCTGTGTCATACGGCACATCCCTGTGTCATATAGGAAATTGTTGTGTCATACGGGACATCCGTGTGTCATACGGGACATTCCTGTGTCATACGGGACATCACTGTGTCATATAGGAAATTGTTGCTTTGTCACACGGGACATTCCTGTGTCAAACGGGACATCACTGTGCCATACGGGACATCACTGTGTCCTACAGGACATTGCTGTGTCATACGGGACATCTCTGTGTCATAAGGGACATCCCTGTGTCATACGGGGTATCCCTGTGTCATACAGGACATCGCTGTGTCATACAGGACATCCTGTATCATACGGGACATCCCTGTGTCATACAGGACATCGCTATGTCATACAGGAAATTGTTGTGTCATAAGGGACATCCCAGTGTCATACAGGACATCCCTTTGTCATATGGGACATCCCTGTGTCCTACGGGACATCCGTGCATCATATGGGACATGTCTGCGTCATACCGGTCATCGCTGTGTCATAAGGGAAATTGTTGTGTCATAAGGGACATCACTGTGTCATACAGGACATCCCTGTGTCATACGGGACATCCCTGTGTCATATGGGATATCGCTGTGTCATATTAGACATCCCTGTGTTATATGGGACATCCCTGCGTCATACGGGACATCATCCCTGCGTCATGCGGGGAAATTCCTGCATCATATACGGGACATTGCTTGTGTCATACGGACATCGCTGTTCATACTGGACATCCCTGTCTCATCTGGACATCCTGGTCATACGGGGCATCCCTGAGTCATACTGGACATCCTGAGTTCATATACTGGACACGCTTTGTCATACTGACATCCCTGAGTCATACTGGACATCGCTGTGTCACTACGGGACATCGCTGTGTCCACGGAATCGCGTGTCTACGGGACATCCCTGTCTCATACGGGACATCGCTGTGTCATACGGGACATCAATGTGTCATACGGGACATCGCTGTGTCATACGGGACATCCCTGTGCCATACTAGACATCATTGTGTCATACGGGACATCGCTGTGTCATACGGGACATCCCTGTGTCACACGGGACATCCCTGTGTCATACGGGACATCCCTGTGCCATACAGGACATTGTTGTGTCATACGGGACATCCCTGTGTCATACAGGACATCCTGTCATGCTGTGTGTCATATCGGACATCGCTGTGTCATACAGGACACGCCACTGTGTCATACGGGACTGTCTGCTGGGTCACTGACATTCCTGTGTCATACGGGACATGCTGTGTCAGACGGGAAGTGGGTCATAAGGGACATCCCCCCCACCCTGTGTCATACGGGAAAACGCTGTGTCATACGGGAAATCGCTGGGTCATAGGGGAAATTGTTGTGCCATACGGGACATCGCTGTGTCATATGGGACAACGCTGAGTCATAAGGGACATTGCTGTGTCATACGGGATATCGCTGTGTCACACGGGACATCCCTGTGCCATACTAGACATCATTGTGTCATACAGGACATTGCTGTCATAGGGGACATCATGTGTCACGGGACTCCTGTTTCACGGGACATCCCTGTCCATACGGGCATTGTGTCATACGGGACATCCCTGTGTCATACTGACATCCCTGTGATCGGACCAAACGCTGCCACCAACGGACTCTCGGTGTCCCACTGGACATTCCGTGTCATACGGGACATCGCTGTGTCATACTGACCTCGCTGGTGTCATATGGACATAGCCCTGTTTATAGCGGGACCATCCCTGTGTCATACCGGACATCCCGTGTGTCATACACGGACATCGCCCTGTGTCATACAACAAGCGTCATCAGACATCCCTGGTGTCAGTAAACGGACATTGCCTGTATCATACTGGACATACCCTGTGTCATATGGGACATCCTGTGTCATAGGACATCCCGGTGTTCATACGGACTCCCATGTCATACAGGACTCCTTGTCTCGACATTGCTGTGTCATACGGAACATCGCTATGTCATATGGGACATCGCTGTTCATCGTGGAAAATTGTTGTGTCATACGGGGACTCCCTGTGTCATAGGGGACATCCCTGTGTCATAGGGGACATCCCTGTGTCATACGGGACATCCCTGTGTCATACGGGACATCCCTGTGTCATACTGGACATCCCTGTGTCATATGGGACATACCAGTTTCATACGGGACTCCAGTTATCATACGGTACTCCCAGGTCAGACGGGACATCCTTTGTCATAGAGGACTTGCTGTGTCATACGAAACATCGCTATGTCATATGGGACTCGCTGGTCATCGGGATTGGTGTGTGTCATACGGGATATCCCGTGTCATAGGGGACATCCCTGTGTCATACGGGACATCCCTGTGTCATACGGGACATTCTTTTGTCATATAGGACATCGTTGTGTCATATGGGACATCCCTGTGTCATACGGGACATCGCTGTGTCATACGGGACATCCCTCTGTCATACGGAACATCCCTCTGTCATACGGAACATCCCTGTGTCATACGGTGGCTTATAGAAGTGGAGAAAAAAGGTAAACAGCGCAGGCAATGTCAGACTAGATGTCATAGAGTGGTTGTGTAGCGATAGCAATGTATAGTAATAAATTAATAGTAATAAATTAAAACATGGGTAGAGCTGCTGCAGGACGCCTAATGACCATTGTCAGGCCTAGACAACGGACATGATGGGATATCGCTGTGTCATATTAGACATCCCTGTGTTATATGGGACATCCCTGCGTCATACGGGACATCATCCCTGCGTCATGCGGGAAATTCCTGCGTCATACGGGACATTGCTGTGTCATACGGGACATCCCTGTGTCATATACAGGAGCATCCTTTTCCATACGGACCGCTGGTCATACTGGACATCGCTGTGTCATATGGACATCCCTGTTGTTATCGGGACTCCTTGTGTCAGATATACCGGACATCCTGTGTAGATACAGGACATCCCGTGTCATACGGAACATAGCTGTGTCATACAGGACATACCTTGTTCAATACGGGACGTTGCTGTATCATACTGGACATCCCTGTGTCATATGGGACATCCCTGTGTCATACGGGACATCCCAGTTTCATACGGGACATCCCAGTGTCATACAGGACATCCCTTTGTCATACAGGACATTGCTGTGTCATACGGAACATCGCTTTAAGGGACAATCGCTGTGGTCTGGCGGAAATTGTTGTGTCATACGGGACATCCCTGTGTCATAGGGGACATCCCTGTGTCATAGGGGACATTGCTGTATCATACTGGACATCCCTGTGTCATATGGGACATCCCAGTTTCATACGGGACATCCCAGTTTCATACGGGACATCCCAGTTTCATACGGGACATCCCAGTGTCATACGGGACATCCCAGTTTCATACGGGACATCCCAGTGTCATACGGGACATCCCTTTGTCATAGAGACAATTGCTGGGTCAACGAACATCGTACAACATCGCTATGTCATATGGGACATCGCTGTGTCATACGGGAAATTGTTGTGTCATACGGGACATCCCTGTGTCATACGGGACATCCCTGTGTCATAGGGGACATCCCTGTGTCATACGGGACATCCCTGTGTCATACGGGACATTCTTTTGTCATATAGGACATCGTTGTGTCATATGGGACATCCCTGTCAATAACGGGACATCGCTGTGTCATACGGGACATCGCTGTGTCTAGGACATCGCTGTGTCATACGGGACATCGCTGTGTCATACGGAACATCCCTGTGTCATACGGGACATCCCTGTGTCATACGGTGGCTTATAGAAGTGGTGAAAAAAGGTAACACAGCGCAGGCAATGTCAGACTAAGACGTCATAGAGTGGTGAGGTAGCAGGATAGCAATGTATAGTAATAAATTAATAGTAATAAATTAAAACATGGTAGAAGCTGGCTGCAGGGACGCCTGATGACCATTGTCAGGCTAGACAACGACATGATGCAATTCGGGTCGGGTTGAAAAAATACTCAGGCTTTTGTCGCGCTGCTCTAGTTCAGTAAACGTTTATTTTGGTGGACAACGCGTTTCGGAGGTGACTACCCTCGTCATCGTCCAAAGTACAAGGTCTAGGTGAAAGATATCACAATGTATACATAGTAAAACAAGTTCATTACAAATATATAATAATGAATTAATATTAAATAATTAATAAAAAAGTAAATAAATAAATAAATAAGTAATAGATGAATAATATCTGTGTTTGTTAAGAAAATGCTGTTATTGCATAGATTCATACATATAGTCGTAATTTCATTTGTATATAATAATCATCAAAGGAATAGTTATAAATATATCACAAATAGTATATTTAAAAAAAGGAGCAGATTTCCCCAAAGTATTCGCTTCATACTTGAACATAACGTGTTCGCATTTCAGAAGAAACATCTTTCAACAAAAACGGGGTACGGCCATGGAACCGTTTTGCCCCAGTTATGCGAATATCTACATGGGCGAATTCGAGTCAACCCTCATCATAACAATGCACAATACTCAAACAGGATTGCTTTCTTTAAAAGATACATCGATGATGTTTTTTATAATCATCTGGGATGGTTCAGAACAGGAGATTCTAGACTTCCTACAAGAAATCAATTCAAACACTGGGGCATTAACCTAACCCTCAACTCTTCCCTACGCAGATAGAGTTTTCTAGATTTATTGATTTCGGTCAATGACAAACGAGTACCGTTTGAGAACCACCTGTTAAATATTTATCAAAAAAGTGGACGTTAAAGCTTATTAGAGTTTGATTATAGTGCCCACCATAAAGTTGGCTCACAAACGTCCCCTACAGCCAATTCAAAAAGAATTAGAAGGAAACGTACGGACGACAGCACCTTCCATAAAACAATCCCAAGTCCTGGAAACGCTTTAAAGAAAAGGCGATCCACACGGCATCATCAAAGCAACATTCCTCAAAACTAAAAAACTACACAGAAAGATTGCCTTGCACCAAAAAGAAAGAAGAATCCCCTGAGTTAGACCCCCAAACTTCATCACCACCTACACCTCAGCATCATAAGATAATTAAAAACCGTATTATCCAAACATTGGCCCATCCTCTCAAAGACCCCCATCTGAACAAAATCCTCCCTCCACACCCGCAAGTCACATGAGAAGAGCCCCAACATTAAAGCCATATTAGCACCCACGAAACTCCGACAAACACCGAGAAACAAAAAAGAAAAAGATGTTCAGATCCTTCTTCCCAGATCTCAAAGGCAGCTTTAATGTAACACAACAGATGCCTCACATGCGATATAATCTCACATCGCAACACGTTCTTCCACCACAGTCACCGGAGAAACCTTCAATATCACATATCACTTTATGAATTGTGCCTCAGACTACGTGGTGTACCTATTCCATGCTCTGTCCGCTACAATACGTAGGAAGGACCACGCAATCCCTCAGAGAAAGAATAAATACCCACAGAGGAAAGATAAAAATGGTATCAACTACACAGTGCTCCCGACACTGTCATCAACATCAACAACAATGACATCAATGACTTATCTCTTGTCCCGATCGAACACATACATTCTAAGAACACCCGACCGACTCAACCAACTCATAAAGAGAGAGAACTTCTGGATTTTTAAACTA
Organism: Engystomops pustulosus; assembly: GCA_019512145.1. Classification (NCBI taxonomy): domain Eukaryota; kingdom Metazoa; phylum Chordata; class Amphibia; order Anura; family Leptodactylidae; genus Engystomops; species Engystomops pustulosus. Next base: position 155,811,153 of record CM033642.1, read on the forward strand.
AACTCAATGTGTCCATATGGGCTTAACGAATCTCTACAACGGGTTTAATCCCTTTATACTGGTGCCCACTCTTCCCCCTCTCTCATCTCAGCCCTACTCCACCATCCACGTTTATATCCCACTGCTATATACCCTCGCTCAACATCCACCTCATTGGCGCTCCATGTATTGCCATCCACTCTATCCGTCCCAACCTATCTATCCTCATTCCAGATTCAGCCCTGCCATCCCACACCAGCCCCTAGGATAATTACCTTTATGCCCATTTTTCTGCTACCAACATCAGTTTCTCCATTCTTACTTACTCCAAATGGTCATTTACAGTTCCCCTCCTCTTCAACCCACCCTCAGTCTCTTCATCTCCCATTTCTACATCTCTCACAGCGTCCACAACTTGGTCCTTTTACCGTACCAACTGCCATCTGTCCCACGGGACCCCTTCTCCTTACCATACACCCCCCAAACCAAAACAAAAATTAAAAAATATATTATTCTTCCTCACTCTCTCCTTTTACCAGCCCCTCCCCAACATTCTACACTTCGCCAAGAAAAACAAAACCTCCTGGCCCAGCCACACACACACCACACACTCAGCATGAAAACAAACAAAACCATCACCCAGTCCCACCACCTAATATCGAAATACACAGCAAACTACACATAAATAAATAAACAATAAATAAACACAGAAATAACAATGAATATAATGGAAATAACATTAATAACATAAAATAACATAAAATATAACTAACTAAATCCCATCACCCTCCCACCCAGACACTGGTCTAACGTCCAAAGTTCGCATTATATAGTCCAGACCAGTGTCCAGGATCGTATAGTCCAAATCCCGTCCACCTCCCTCCCAACCTAACACCCTAACACCAACACCCCAAAACCAACCAACCTATATACACATTAACTATAACTACATAAATACACACTGTATACAAAATACAAACACATTAAACATATCAACATATAACAAACCAACCACATAAAGCCCAGGTTCGGCGCCTGCAAGCCCCTACATCACTACATGCCCAGATACAAAACAAAAATCTACAGTGTCAGCTTCAGCCCAACACCAGGAGAGGAGATGACAGACTAAGGGACACTAAAGGAGAAGCCCCTCCAAAGGAGAGAGGCCCTCCCCGTGCCCAGCCTCTCATACTCCAGAGAGCGCACCTTCACCAGGTCACCCAGAATGTTCCTAACCACTTCATCCACTGGGAGGATTTTACGCTGCGTCGATACTAAGCACCGTGCGTTCCACGTGTGGTACCTGACCACTAGGCTAACTAGGAATAACGTGCAGCGGTCCCGGCCACCCAGGCCTCTGAATGCTCCATAGGCCCACTCAGCATAGGAAAGACCGGCCAACCCGGGTCAATGGATGGAAGCGCCCACCCGGTTGTACACCTCTGTGTTGAAGGGGCACTGAAGCAGGAAGTGGTCCATGCTCTCCAGCAGGCCACCGCACTCCTCCCGGGACAACCCCTTTCCTCAGAGCTCCTACACTTTAGATTGTCCCTCACACACAGCTTTCCATGGAAGCAGCGCCAAGTCACGTCCCAAAACTTCAAGGGGATCCTGATGGAATTCAATAAACTCAAACCCACCCCCAGATCCCGACTTGGGCAATCCCTGAGGGCCAAAGGCTTCTGGAAATGGGTCAACAGAACCCTCTTGTCAAGGACTTTCCTCGACATGGTCCTGATCTCCCACACTCCCAGACCCCACCGGCGAATCACCTTCAGAACCGGGGTAGCGTAAGCCGGAAGATGCCCATGCGGTGTATGGCTGTAATGTCCCTCACTGTATGGGGGTAGTGTTCCTCACTGTATGGCTGTGTTCCTCACTGTATGGCGGTAGTGTTCCTCACTGTATGGCTGTAATGTCCCTCACTGTATGGCGGTAGTGTTCCTCACTGTATGGCGGTAGTGTTCCTCACTGTATGGGGGTAGTGTTCCTCACTGTATGGCGATAGTGTTCCTCACTGTATGGCGGTAGTGTCCCTCACTGTACGGGGGTAGTATTCCTCACTGTGTGGGGGTAGTGTTCCTCACTGTATGGCGGTAGTGTTCTTCACTGTATGGGGGGTAGTGTTCCTCACTGTATGGCGGTAGTGTTCTTCACTGTATGGGGTTAGTGTTCCTCACTGTATGGGGGTAGTGTACCTCACTATCATTTTAAAGACTGTACGACCTTTTGATCACTTTTTATAGAATTTTTATATTTTTCAAAATGGCAAAAAAGTGCCATTTTCGAAAAAACCTTATTATATAGTTATATATTGGGCATTTTTGGATGCGGCGATAGCTAATGTGTTTATTATTTTTATTGTTTTATTATTGTCTATCAGCTCTGGGAAAGGGGGTGATTTGAATTTTTAGGTTTTTTTATTACAATTTTTTTTTACTTTTTGAATTTTATTTTTACTATTTTTCAAGCTCCCTAGGATACTTTAACCCTAGGTTGTCTGATCGATCCTATCATATATTGTCATACTACAGTATGGCAGTATATGGGGATTTCCCTCATTCATTACAATGTGCTGATAGGCAGGTTAAACCGAGGCAGCCTCGGGTCTTTGGAAGACCCTAGGCTGTCATGGCGACGGATCGCCGCTTCTAATGACGTCACGGGGAGCGACGATGCTTGGAAAGATATTTGCGCCCTTGCATGCTGCCATCTTTTTGAAGGTGCTGGTAGGTAGACACTTCGCGGTTGTTACCGGTAAGCCTTTGCTGCAATAAAGAGAGGTACCATAAATGGTGCCATTAACCCCTTAAGGATGCAGGGTTTTTCGGCTCATTTCTCGCTCTCCAACTTCAAAAATCCATAACTTTTTCATTTTTACGTGTACAGACCTGTGTGAGGGCTTATTTTGTGCGTAACAAATTTTACTTTCCCGTGATGTTATTTATTTTAACATGCCGTGTACTGCGAAGCTGACGACCGGCTTTAACTGCGCACGCTGTGGCCACGATCGCCGTGCTGCTGTTAAAAGACGGTCGGATGGCGCGGCGCGCGGGCGGCATCCTTATTCCGTATCGCTCGCGTGGCCCGAATGTCATCGGGGGAGCATGGCGTCGTTGCCATGGGAGTCCTCGGTCTATATTGTTTGTACCCAAGACTAGCTGCTCTGCAGATTCGTATCAATGAGCTGGCTATGTTACTCATGGTAATGAATTGGGCATGGTCAAAAAGGCGGCATATATTGGGCAGATAATATTGCAGTATATGGTTGTAGATCGACTCTGACTATCTCTAGGGTTAATGTATCCGGCTAGAGGTCAAAAAAATGAAGTGAAAAAAAAAAAAAAGAAGTTTAAATAAATAAAGAAAATGAATAAAATATAAAGTTCAAATGGGATCACCGCACCCTTTCCACTAGAACGGATATAACATAATAAACATAAAAACTCACAAATCATATTAGGTATCGCCGCGCCCGCGTCCCAATGCCTCTGATCTATCAAAATAATAAAACGTTGGCGGGCGTGTCGGTGACGTGGGGATCTGTGGGGCGGGAAATGGCGCGCGTTCGAATCATTTCTCAAAAAAAAAAAAACAAAAAAAAAAAAAAAAAAAAAAAAAAAAAAAAAAAAAAAAAAAAAAAAAAAGAAAAAAAAAAAAAAAAAAAAAAACTGGCGAAATGCGACTTTTACCGAACAACTTTTTACATACTCATAAAAAAGAAATAAAAAATGTCGCACATACTCAAAATGATAGCAATGGAAAGACGTCCGCAATCATTTCGGCAAAAATGACGCCTCATCACATCTCTTTCGCCAAGTATGAAAAGTTTAGGCGTCGAGATGCTAAAAATTTTTTTTTGCTTTTTGTATCTACATTTCGTTTAATTTGAAAAGTATTAAACAGCAATAATACCTATATAAATTTGGGTATCACCGCGATTCGCACACTCCGAATCCAAAGAATAGCAGTATGTGTCTTATTTAGAGTGCGAAGAGTGAAAAGTCGAAAAATTGAGCTCACAAGAAAGTGGGCGTTTTTTTTTTTTTTTTTTTTTCAATTTTTCCACATTTGGAATTTTTTCAGCTTCGGCAGTACAGACGGCTGTTTTACATTAAATAACATCAACGGGAAGTAACATTTTTGCGCACAAAATGAACCGCTCACGTGGGGGGACCAGGTCTGGTACGAACGTAGAAAATGCAAAGTTATGGATTTTTGGAAAAGTTGGGAGAGCGAGAAATTACCGAAAAACTTATAAAAACCTTTCTGCATCATTAAGGGTTATATGGCACGCGATTATGGTAGTCCAGGCTATCTCTTTATTGCACTGGGCATTAAGGCTTACCGGTAAAACTCGCAAAAAGTGTCTACCTACATAGCACGCATTCAAAGATGGGGATAGCATGCAAGTGCGCATAATATCTTTGCCAGCAATCGTCTGGCATCCCGCGTGACGGTCATTAGAAAGCGGCTATCCGTTCGCCATGACAAGATCACTAGGTCTTCGCAAAGACCGCGAGGCTGTCTCGTTTTTAAACCTCGCCTATCTAGCACATGTATGATGAGGAAATCCGCCATATCCTGTCCATAGTATATCGTAGTATGACAATATATTATAGGACGATCAACAACGCTAGGGTTAAAGTATCCTATGGAGGGCTCTGAAAAATAGTAAATAAAAGAAAAAAGTAAAAAAAATTGTAATAAAAAAACGCTAAAAATTCAAATCATTCCCGCCTTTCCTCTAGAGCTGATATAAAATAATAAACAATAAAAAATAAAATAAAAAACAACATAGCTTATCGCCGCACCAAAAATGGCCAATATAACTATATAATAAGGTTTTTTCTGAAATGTCATTTTTTGGCGCTATTTTGAAAAATATAAAATTCTATAAAAAGATGTATGGCAAAGGTCGTGCCAGTCTTTACGAAAATGATAGTGAGGTAGCACTACCCCGGCGGACCCCCAAATACAGTGAGAGCACTAACCCCATACTGAAGAACACTACACTAAACGTCACGCGTCGCATTTACGTGAGCGAAGCACTACCCCCCCCATACAGTGAAGTACACTAATACAGGGTTAATAGCCGCGATCGGTGCAAGCACCGACCGCGGTTACTAGCGGTGGGGGTTTGCTGCAATATGCAACAACCCCCACCTCTGTATGAAGAGGACTCAGCCCGTGAGCCCTCTTCATACATCCCTTATACCTCTGCGCCGTAGAGCTACGGCGCAGAGCGTTAAGGGGTTAAACAAGATTTCATGCACCAACTTTAAAATAAAAAGTTTTGCTGCCTCCTGCCCTGTCCGACTTACCACTCTCATGATCTGTGGGAATCTTATCACTGATACCTCCACTGATCAGCAAGCAGCTTGTTTGGTGGGAAAACCTCTTTAACCCTTCAACGGCTGCGGGTGCATGGAGAGGGCCCACGGGCTGAGCCCTCTCCATAGCCGATCAGTGCTAGCACATCGCGCATCGCCGACGTCAAAGCTGCTGGTGGCGTCAAAAAGCCTGCCCATGCGCTGCCATCTTGTTTGAGATTGTCTCGCCCATGACATCATCGGTGAGCAGCGATCGGTTGCCATGACACCCCAGGATGTCTGGATTTAGCCTATTCATTACTATATGCTAATTGCACATTGTAATCTATGAGGATGAAAATTCCCATATAATGCCATACTGTAGTATGGCAATATATGGTAGGATCAATCAGACAACCAAGGGTTAAAGTACCCCATGGCGTCTGAAAAATAGTCAAAATAAAAATTTTAAAAGGTAAAGAAAAAAAAATTATAATAAAAAACCTAAAAATTCAAATCATCCCCCCTTTCCCTAGAACTGATATAAATATAAATAAACAGTAAAAATCATAAACACATTAGGTATCGCCCGGTCCAAACTTGCCTGATCTTTCAAAATATAATAGCGGTTTTTCACTGCGTTTAACCCTGTAACTGAAAATAGCGCCCCCGAATTTAAAAGTGGCACTTTTTTGCCATTTGGAAAAAGATAAAAAATTCAAAATGTAAATGTATGAAAACATTATTAAACCTATACAAATTTGGTATCCCGGTGATCGCACCGACCTAAAGAATAAAGTAGACATGTCATTTGGGGAGCACAGTGAAAGCCGTAAAATCCAAGCCCACAAGAATACGGCACAAATGCGTTTTTCACCAATTTCACTCCATTTGGAATTTTTCTCCCACTTCCCAGTTCACGGCATGGAAGAATAAATACTGTCACTATGAAGTGCCATTTTTTATGCAGAAAACAAGCCGTCACACAGCTCTTCACATGTAAAAAAAAAGTTATAGATTTTTGATTGTGGGGAGTGAAAAATGGAAATGAAAAAACAAAAAAGGGCAAGATCCTTAAAAGGTTAAGCGTTGAAGTGAGGTCCTGTTTATCTTCACAGTGCATCCAACTTAAGTCCACATAGGTTGACAAAAAATGAACTAATAAGTTGTTTATGAAATGTAATGATAATATAAGTAGCTTAATAATATTAATGAATAATAGAGTGAAAGGGGGCTCTAGTACTGAGGTAAACAGGTTCTGTATGATGTCCTGTGGCAGATTTACTCATAGATGTTGCAGATGGGCCTGTAGGTCCTGCCAATTGTAGGTTGTCAAAGCTGACCAGCTCACAGCTGGTTCCATAAATTCTTGATTAATGTTAATGATAGCAACTGTCAAGCCAAGGAAATGGTGATAAGGTGGAGACATGCCAGGCTTGCTGTTTGTGGGTGAGTATACCCAGCAAACACACGTAACCACAAGATGTTCTGTACAGATGTTGTTAGCATCCCTTGTATCTCTAGTAGGAATGACTGAATGTCATTGTCAATGGCTACCCAGATCATCACATCAGGAGCTGGGAGTTAATCCAAGTGTATTAAGATTTAAAGGAGTTTGCCCGTTAAAAAAGTTTTCAAATTTGAATCTCCTAGTGATATTTACACAATAAAGCTAAATTTTTAACCCCCCACTTTACAGTTTTACTCAGTATTATTGCTGTTTTAGCTCCTGTCAGAGTGATAGAAAATTCCACAGTGTGGGTGGAGACTCTCAAATCAAACACTCCATGATTTCTCTGTGCTCTGAGTTGCTGTGTGCTGGCAATGTGGTTAGATTATCAGGGTGCAGATTTATGTACACTTTTATTTAGCTTTTCTGCTACATCTGAGCTCTAAGAAACATTGTCAGCTCTGCTACATCTGGGATATAACACACAGAGTGCCTCCCTCCCCTGGGTGAAGATCTTATCTTGCCTGTAGCTTGTAGAGTAAGTCTCTGCACGCTGCTGTGTGCCCGCAGGAAGTCTTTGTGTCTGAGCTGGTCTTGTAATGGAAGTGGAGGGGCAGGAGGCAGAGAAGAATCTGCCATTTCCTACCATAATTAGAAGATTTACAGTCGGATCCCGGGCAACCGATGTTGGACTGATAGAAACAGGTTGGAATTATATCTGTGAAATGTTGTATTTTAGTGAATTAGAGAATGTGTTATTTTGCTATCCTGAGTATAGTTAAGAATCTTTGCTTTGTGGGAATAACCATTTAAAGCCCTTACTAGGAGTCTAACTAGGAAAGGCTGAGCCCTATAGAAAAAATGTGATGACACCCTCTTCATATAAGCATGAACATTACAGATTGAAATGCACAGACCGGACCTACATTTTGAAGTGTAACTGTAAAGTTTATTAAGTTTTTTCTATAGCTACAATGGCTGAAAACAAACAATTTTCCCAATATACTGTACATTCATTCATTCATCTGCAAAGGGTGAGGGGCTAAGCAATGTGCTATTTTCTGTCTCTGCTCAGTAATTACAGGATGCAGGTTGCTCAACAGAGCTGATGAGCATGTCTGCTCTATCGATTCTATAGCCTGCCCTTATGCTTCAATACACAGTCCACCACCTTTCCCCTGCAGGTTCTCAACTTAAAGGAAAATTCTAACACTAAAATTGACCTAAATTAAACTACACATTCACCTTTTCAGGATTGCCTGAAAAAAAAGAGTTATAAAAAGCATCATAGGATCTAAAATAGCAATAAAATTGAGTATACTTGTAAAGAAATAGGGTTAAAAAGGATCTTTATTGTGTAAACATCACTAGGGGCTTATAATTTGAGAACTTTCTTTCATGAGCTAACCCTTTCAAAGATGACCAGATCCGGGATTGATGTGAAGAGGAGTATTGATGAGTATCTATAGTTTTGGCTTAAATTTAGTGGTAGATTTGCTTAAAGAGGACCTGTCACCTGTAAAAACTTTAGTAAGCAGCTCCTAGTGCTACAACAGACGCAGCATTGTTACACTGCTAGCGTTATTGGAAACCTCTGATAATGCTAGCAAACACTCCTGCCCTCTTCAATAGTAAACGCTGGACCTCGCTGTAAGCAATCGGGCATATTCATGAGGGGGTGTGATTAGGGGAGGTGACTGCAGCATGAAGCTCGGCAGTCACCTCCCGCCTATCAAGTAGGAGGGCGGTCCAAGGGGTGAAGCAGTACCTCGGAATACGCTCAACTGCTTACAGCGTGGTCCGGTGTTTTCTATTGTACAGCGCGGCAGTGTTTGCTAGCATTATCAGAGGTTTACGATAACGCTAGAAGTTTAACACTGCTACGTCTGTTGTAGCACTAGGAGCTTCTTATTTTAGTAACTACAGTGTTCGTTGTACAGCATAATATGTACATAACATATATGTGATGTAAATATGCTGTATATGTGTGTGTATATATCAAGTATGTGTGTATATGCTTTAAATGTGTGGGTACAAGAGTGTAAATGTGTGTGAATGAGTGAAGAACTGTATGTTTATGTATATATGTATGTGTATATATATGAGGGTAATATGCATATTTGTAAGCGGGAAGGGGGGCCCCATTCAAAAGTATGCTATGGGGCCCTGATTCTACTAGTTACAGCCCTTTTGCATAAGGTTGTATTAAATTATAGGTCTATCTATGTACAGCGGTGGACTGGGAAAGTGGCCCTTGAAAAAAAATCTAAAAGTGGCCCCATGCTATGGGTATAGTCAATCTAAGAAGGCAGGATCATGTGGATGGAGTCTGTAAAGTGTTAGTCACAGACACATTGTTAGTGGATGGTCTTAAAGGGAACCTGTCACCAGGAGATCCATTTTTAGCACTCCCCCAGTCCCCACAGAGCATAGTACATACACCGCCAAAGTGTTTTGTATAAAAAATAGGTTTTACAGAAAAAAAGGATATTTGTATATTGTTATATTACCTTTTATTACTCTCTGACTGTGTACTAGGCAGTTGCCAATTAGGAGGGGCTGGAAAGAGCAGTCCCCCCCCCCCCTTGGGAAACATGTGACCTTTTCAAATATATGAATTCCCTCACTCGGGATTGGCTGTAGAGCAGCAGGGGGCGTCGGTAAGCCAAGTGATGGGTTTTTTTCATATATTAAAGGTCACATGGAGTAGCTGTTCCCCAAGGGTGGGGGGAACTGCTCCTTTCCAGTCCCTCCCATTTGGCAACTGCCTAGTCACACAGCAGATGCTAATGAAAGGTACAATATAACATATCTTTTTTTCTGTAAAACCTATCTTTATACAAAAACACTTTGGCAGTGTATGTACTATGCTCTGTGGGGACTGGGGGAATGCTAAAATGGTCTCCTGGTGACAGTGTTCCCTTTAAATTGCAAATAAGATGTTTTTCTTGTAAGCAGGGCTAATGTGCAACTAAACAAAGAATAACAATGGTAGATGGGCATTAGCAAAAGAACTACACAAGAATGTGTGAATTACTTCCTCTGTGGCATACAAGTACAATGAGAGAAGAAGGGACTGATACTGCCATCTATATACACGATTATAATAAGGGTGGAACCCAACCAGGCTGGACGAGCCCCTTGTAAAATCAAAGCTGGCTCTCTGAGCTGGGAGAGGTAGGGCAGAGAGCTGGCTCCCACCATTTAGTTGGTTGCGGCTGGGCACGGGAGGTTAATTCTCCTTGCTCTTTGCTCTCATCTCTCATGTTTGATCAGTATTTTAATGCTATGCAACCGCATATGGCAAACACCATCCAAAAATGTGTGCGTTTGTAATTACAAAATGTCTTTGCTATTAATCATTAATAAAATGATTAGCAAAACATATGTCACGTCATACAAAATGTTTTGGTACGGTATATTTACTGAGCTATTCTGTGCTTCTAAATATGTACAAACTTGGTTTGGTGTTGTATGTACTGTGCTTAGTTCTGGTGCTTGTATTTATGTATAGAACCAGGGTCGGACTGGGGTGCCTGGACCCACCATGAAATTGATTTGGGGGCCACCTTCTACTACGTAGAAATATTCTGGATAAGGAATTTCAAAGCTCTAGCGGGCAGTGAGAATACGGATAATGTAATCCCTATCTCCCTCCCTCTCTGCTTGTGCTCGGCTCTTGGTTTGTGTACAGGGGCTGCAGTGGTGACGTTATCTCAGGCATTAATGTAAGGATAGTATAACGGCCGCTCTTCTGCCATGAGGCGGGATGAAAATCCCGCCTCAGGCGGCATTTTGCAGCTCCGTTTACCTCGCGTTGCCTTGCCGCTGGCAATACCGTTGACCTGGGCGGTGTTGCCGGTGTTTGCGCAGCAGTAAACCGCTGCACTTAGTCTTCGCCCCCCATGTGTGCCTCCGCGGTCCCGCGGCCCGCCCTGACTTCCTCTGGGGCCAGAAGGTTGCGCGCGCCAGAGGAGAGAGGACCGCTGAGGACCTCCCCGCACCTGCTTCGACAAGCTCCCGGCCTCTGAGGTAGGAAACTGCTAAGCAGGCCTATGTCGGCCGGTGGCCTTTGACTGGAATACCATTCTTAGACCACCAGGCGGCAGCCCAGTGGATGGGTTCGATTTCTATATTAACCTGCAGGAATATGAGGAGAATATTCCTTTCATGTGGCTTCTGCATTGGAAGGGTTAATATGGCATTGCAAGGGTGGTAAATGTTGTCCTTAACCACCCTTGCAATGCCATATTAACCCTTTCCAATGCAGAAAGCACATAAATGGAATATTCTCCATATTCCTGCCATGTTGCTTTTCTGCAAGGCAAGATTGACAGGGTTAATACAGGAAATTTTCCAGCTTAGTAGTTCTTAACCCCTTCCCGACGCGCTGTACTAGTACGGCGTGCGCCGTTCCCGGGGCATGGAGAGGGCTCGCAGCAAATGCTTACCGTAACACCTGCAATCGCTGCTACGGCTTCAAAAGATGGCGGCCATGGTGCCCTTTATACTGCCATACTATAGTATGGCGTATATGGTAGGATCGATTAGACAACCTGAGGGTTATGTACCCTAGGGGGTCTGAAAAATAGTAAAGTAAAAATAAAAAAAGTTAAAAAAAATTATAATAATAAAAAACCCTAAAATCAAATCACCATCACCCCCTTTCCCTAGAACTGAATAAATATTAATAAACAGTAAAATCATAAACACATTAGGTACTCGCTCCATCCGAAATGCCCATCTATCAAATATAATACGTTTTTCACTGCATTAACCCCGTAACAGAAAATGCGGCACTTTTTTGCCATTTTGAAAAAAATTTTAAAAATCAATAAAAAGTAACTAAAGGTCGCCACGTCCTAAAAATGATGCAATGAAAACGCTGTCAAAAGTCACAAAAATTACACCACCCACCCTCTCACCGTACCGCTCTGTTCGCCCATTGACAGCCTAGTGGGACTATATATATTACAACATCAACAGTTGAGTGAATGTGCCTAAGGGTGTTTCACCAGTTGATTTTGTATCACTTATTTTGGCCATAACGCTTTTTTTACTAGGAAGGGGGGGGGGGGTTTTGCTGTGTAATGTTATAGGGCAAGGAATCTTTTATAACTTTGGGGGGGTGCTATTTATTCTATGAGGGGCCAGAATCCTTTTATACTGTGGGGAAGGGGGGGGGGGGTTCTGTGTCTATTTATATGGGACCAGAATTTTTTATATACTGTTGGGGTGTGGGTAGCTGTTTGTATATTATAAGGGTCCAGAATCGTTTTATACTTTGGGGGGGAGGGGTTGTATATATTATATGGGGCCAGATTCTTTTTTTTCCTGAGGGGGGGGGGGTATATATATTTATATGGGGCCATTTATCAGCTGGGGGTATACAGTATATTCCTAAGCTGTGGGGGGCTGTATATGGGAACAGTATATTACTAGCTGGGGGCTGTATATGGGGTCAGTATATTAATAAGCTGGGGGCTGTATTGGGATACAGTATATAGTAAGCTGGGGGCTGTATATGGGATAACAGTATTTACTAGCTGGGGGGGCTGTATAGGATACATATATTTACTAAGCTGGGGGGCTGTATATGGGATACGTATATACTAAGCTGGGGGGTAGGTGTATATGGATACAGTATAGTGACTGTTCATGGGATACAGTATATTACTAAGCTGGGGGAGCTGGTATTATGGGATACGGTATATACTGAAGATGGGAGGCTGTATATGGGATACAGGTATATTACTAAGGCTGGGGGCTGTATTGGGATACAGTATATTACTAAGCTGGGGGGAGGTGTATATGGGATACAGTATATTACTAGCTGGGGGGCTGGATATGGATACGTAGTTACAAGATGGGGGGGCTGTATATGGGATACAGTATATTACTAAGCTGGGGGGGCTGTATATGGGATACAGTAGATATTACTAAGCTGGGGGGCTGTATAGGGATACGTAATTACTAAGCTGGGGGCTGTATGGGATACAGTTATATTACTAAGCTGGGGGGGCTGTATATGGGATACAGTATATTACTAGCTGGGGGGCTGGATATGGGCTACGTATATTACTAGCGGGAGGCTGTATATGGGGTACGTATATTACTAGCGGGGGGAACTAAGCTGGGGGGCTGTATATGGGATACAGTATATTACTAAGCTGGGGGCTGTATATGGGATACAGTATATTACTAAGCTGGGAGGGTGCTGTATATGGGATACAGTATATTACTAAGCTGGGAGGCTGTATATAGGATACGGTATATTACTAAGCTGGGGGGTTGTCTATGGGATACAGTATATTAATAAGCTGGGGGGTTGTATATGGATTACAGTATATTACTATGCTGTGGGGGCTGTATATGGGATACAGTATATTACTAAGCTTGGGGGGGCTGTCTATGGGATACAGTATATTACTAAGCTGGGGGCTGTATATGTGGGTGAATAACAAGGACTTTAAATATATGAGAGCAGGGCTTTATAAAAATAAAGACATTATTATATATATACAGTATATATGCATTATTGGGTGCTATATGTTTACATTGGTCAGGGGAGCATTGTATTTAAAATCATATGTAACATAATAACAGGGTGGGATATATTAGTGATAGGATACCATAGATTACTTTGCATCATGTAAAACAAATGTTAGAGGGTCTGTATTAATAAATTAGGGGTGTTGTATATTGATGTGCTGTGCTGTATATATAATGAAGCGATGTTTTATATGTGTGGAGCGTGCGGTCAGTTGTGTTGCGAGGGGTATATATTATTTAGGAGCACAGTGTTATTATCCAGGAGACTTTATACCGTAAGTGACTGTGGTATTTTTAGGGACGCCGACTGGATATGCTGCACGGAGCTGAATATATCTGGCCGTGAACTCAGCAGTGATAGGTAATAAAGTCCTCCTGATGGAAGAGATTGTCATCTATAAGGTACTAGATGCCACTAATGACTCTCAGAACCTGCAATCAGTCACACAGTGTCAGTGCGCTGTCTGTGGGGATGTTAATTGTTAGTAAAGTTTTCAGCATTTACTAAACAGGGGGGGGGGGCAGCATTTTAATATTCGCCTCAGGCAGCAAATATGCTAGAATCGGCCCTGAGTATAACAGTTACCCCTGGTTTCCCGGGCTTTCTGCTGCTGGCTGGGCTGTGGTTAGGGATAGTATAAGAGTTACCCCTTGTGTCCCCGGCTTTCTGCTGGTGGCTGGGCTGTGGTTAGGGATAGTATAAGAGTTACCCCTGGTGTCCCGGGCTTTCTGCTGGTGGCTGGGCTGTGGTTAGGGATAGTATATCATGGTAATGGTTAGTACTAAATTCGAGAAAATGTGGACAAGAATTAGTTCAGTGTACAACAAATGAGTGGGGGAAAAAATGACAAGGGAAAGTGACTGTGTAAGTGATAGGGGGGCCATAAGAGTCCCAAGCTACAAGGGGTGAATAACCCAAAGGAAAAAGGTGTAAAACCCGTGAAAATAAAAAGTGTAAGGGTACCATATGTACCGATGGTGAAAGAAGAAAAGAGAGAGGTGAGAGATGGAAAAAATTGGATAAGGGAGTGAATAGTGAATGATGTGTGGGGTGCATGGGGTAGGTATTTAAACTTACCACGGAGTATCACATTGATCGTGGATGCTTTTCGGTGTCCTTCGTCTGGAGAGGATAACGTAAATGTCCTCGTTAACGTTTGTAGTAGCCTGTAAACAACAAATCCTCATTGATGCCCTCAGGTGCTCGGGTGCCCAATTGGTATATCCAACGGGCCTCCCGCCTCAAAAGCTCAGAAGTTATGTCTCCTCCTCTCGCATTGGTATGTACCATGTCTAGGCCAATTACCTTGATCCCCCTGGTTTTGCTAGCGTGAAAGTTGCGGAAGTGGGCTGCAACGGTAGAAAGGGTCTTACCTGACAGAAAATGTGAGCCAGCATTCGTGATGGTTGATAGATGTTGTTGGATTCTCTTCCGAAGCTCCTGTGTGGTCTGACCCACGTAAATTTTCTGACAGGGGCAAATCAGGGCATATATTACATTTCTGGTACGGCAGTTCACATAGTTACGTAGAGAGAAACTCTGGGAAGAGATTGGTTGTACAAATGTCTGGGTAGCAGGCATCAGAGAACAAATCGAACAGTTGCCACAGGCATATGAGCCTCTCAATTTTATGCCTCTGCCAGTGGCCTGTGTCGGACGTTGAAAGTGACTATTGGATAAGTTATCCTTGAGGTTCTTGGCACGTTTTGCTATTAAGGTGGGTTTATCCGAAATGAAGTTTTTCAATCGTGGTTCACCCCTTAGGATGTTCCAATTCCTTGACAGGATTTCCCGAATATCCGACCACTGGTTATTGAAAGTAGTTACAATGCCCAACTTGAATTCCTTCGTGTTACTTTTTGGTGTTAATAGATCTTGTCTATGCGAATCCCGGGCCCTGCGGTAGGCTTTAGAGATTACTCTTTTAGGGTAACCCCTGTTGAGGAATCTATCCGTCAATTCCGATGCATTCCTGCGAAAGTCATCCTCTTGTGTACAATTTCTTTTTACCCGGATAAACTGTCCCACAGGAATGCCTGTTCTCAAATGTTCTGGGTGAAAGCTGTTAAAGTGAAGTAAACTATTAGTCGCGGTGCTTTTCCGAAAGAGATCAGTGACCAGCCAGCAATTCTTTTTTGTTAGTTTAAGATCCAAGAATTCAACTGCCACCTGTGAAAAGTTGGAAGTTAGGACAATATTCCAGGGATTGTTGTTAAGTTCAGTTATAAATTCTTTACACAATTCCAAAGACCCATCCCACAGTAGAAGAATATCGTCTATGAAACGATGCCAACTTCTTACGTGCTGTTTATAATAAGGCGTTGGGTACACGTGTTCGCCCTCCCACCACCCCAAAAAGAGGTTGGCATAGGAGGGCGCACAACGTGCACCCATCGCCGTCCCAGAGATTTGTTTGTAAAAGCAATGGTCGAAAATAAAATAATTATGCTTCAGCACGTACCCGAGTAGGTCTACGAGGAAAGAGTCGTGTCTCCTGTCGAGTTTTTGTCCAAGAAGTAAGATACGGCAGCAATTCCATCATCATATGCAATATTGGTATATAGTGACTCCACGTCTAGAGTCACCAGTCATGTATTCTCTGTGAGACGGATTGGTTGTATCTTCTGTATGAGATCCGTTGAATCCCTAATGTAGGACGGCAAAGATAACACCATGGTTTGTAGGAAATAGTCCACATAGCTACAGGCCTTCTCACAGGTGCTCCCAATCCCCGACACGATGGATTGCCCCGGTGGGCATGTCAGGGACTTGTGCACCTTCGAGAGCATATAAAATGTGGGGACTTTGGGGTGACTGACTGTGATGAAGTCATGCTCTTTTTTTGAGATAATCCCAAATTTTAGCGCAGAGTCTAATAAGCGCTTCAATTTATCTTGGAAGACAGAGGTGGGATCAGAGGGTAGTGGTGTATAATATGACCTGTTGCACAGTTGGCGTTTGGCTTCCATTAGATAAAGGTCCACAGGCCATAGAACAATGTTCCCCCCCTTCTTGATAAGGAAGTTTGGGTTTGTTTTGAGTGTTTTTATGGCAAGATCGTTCCTCCCTCGTTAAATTTTCCCCCCCACTGTGGCGATTGTCTGGTAATGTCCGAATGTCATTGGCCACACTGTTGTAAAATAGTTGTAAGGCTGGTATAAGTGAGAGGTTAGGTGTCATTTGAGAGGGGTTGCGTAATGGACAAGATTTCCTACCTGGGTTGTCAGATATTTCATTTTCACGCAGTAGGTCCAGAAGATCACGAAAGGCCTGTCGATCAGATTCCGGTACCTCATCCAGGAGTGATGGTTGATGATACAGTGTTTTAAATGCTAGCTGACGACAGAACAAAAAAACATCTTTGGTTAGTTCAAATCTGTCCAATTGGCACATGGGTGAGAAGGTTAACCCCTTACTTAAGACGGATAATTCCATGGTGGACAGGGTATGGTCAGAGAGATTAATAACCCGTAGTTGTTCCCCTTGTTGACCTCTGGGGTTTGTTAATTCCTGTTGTATCGTCGTTTGTCCCTCTTGTAAGTGGGAGAGGGTCCTGCATAGCGTCGTGTTCTTTTTTTGTGATTTGTTTGATCTGTGCTGCCCCCTTCGGATCTTTTGTCTCCTTCGCTGGTATCTGAGACTAAAAAATCATCTCCAGAGGATGATTCAGAGGGTTTGTTACCTAAAGTATTTCTACTAGTGGCTTGCCTCCGATTGCCCCTGTGTGTCCATCTATATGCTCGATCTTTATCAAAATCAGTCTTATCCCTTTGCATTCTGTCTTTTTTCTTTTGGATAACATCCTTTTCTAACCTTTCAACAGTTTCCTGTAGTTGTACCTGGAATGGCTGTATCATGGTAGTTTTATCAAAGTTAACTAATTTGGCCTCAAAGTCTTTGATCTTCTCCCTAGTCTGTGCCAAAATCATCTTGTCATGAGTGATCAACATATGTATTAGTATGCTGGAACACTGGAGTAATCCCTTCTCCCAATTATTTTTAAATTCCTCATCTGGTTCCCATGATGGAAAGATTTGGACCCTGAGTCCACGTGGCACCAAGTTAAGGCGTAAGTACTCCTCTAGACTCCTGATGTTCCAGTAAACCCTCGTAAGGGTTTTGTGGGCCTCAATGAGCCCCATGGTGATGGACTTGAAGTCCCCATCCACTTGTGGTTCACTATTCAGATCAAAGACCGACCCCCCTTGACTGGACCAATATGACTCCCGAGTCTTTAAATCCATTATTAATAATACGCCAAGTGGCAGTGAATAATGCGTGCAAAAAAGGTTCCTAGAAACAGTCCCTCATGTATAGAGAGGGTCCAAACACTATGCACAATCAAAGAAAAATGAACCTTGCACAGCAAAGTGTAACGCCAGGTAAAAGTAATGGTCGACACACTCAAAACAAGTAATCAAAAAGCCAGAAAAAGCAGTGTGTCACTGACATAATGGGTTCAGAAAAACATAACAAATTTTATTTGTATCAAACACTGAACACAAACACATATCTAAAATCAATTAAAATTGTACCGAAGTACATACAATTCTCTACCATGTTGTGCACTGTAGTTGGTGCAGAAACAAGACACCTCCTGAATGGGCAAAATATACCCAAGCCACCCCTAAGTATTGAAAAAACAGGTATAAAGTGCAAATGCATATATCAAGCTGCCATAGAGGTAAATGCTAGGTAAATGGATGCCTACAATGCAATCATAGTATACATTCAATACAGGTAATGGAGGCAAACCCTAGTGCAAAATACAGATAACCTGGCAATAAGCCAGTAAAATAGCAGCATACAAACGGGGTGGTAAAGTGGTCAGGAGGTGGAGGGCTCCCCACGCGTTACGTCTCCAACTGGAGACTTCCTCAGGGGTAAAAGATGCCCCCTGTGTTGCTGGGCTCCCCTTATATACCCCCTACGTTTCACTCACCCTCAGCTGTAGAAACATGTGTTCAACATTGTGTCCCTGAAAACCGGAAGTAGCATGTCACATGATCGTGGAAACCGGAAGTAGCATGTCACATGATCGCGAAAACCGGAAGTAGCATGTCACATGATCGCGGAAACCGGAAGTAGCATGTCACATGATCGCGATAGGTCACATGATCAAGGTAAATATGGTTACTAGGTGACCGAATGATACCATACAGTGTTAGATTGGTCGCTTGACGATAGTAGCGCAAGAAGGCGCTATTGCGTAGGATACCATGAGAATAGTATTATTGGAAGTGTGAAAAAGATTTTTTACAATGATTGCCTTTAGTATGTAAAAATGTGCAAAAAAAGGGAGCACCCCCTGTGGACGGCGTGTTTATGAGAAAGAATACTGACATTTAAAAGTAGTGAGAGTAGCAACCAAACGTTATTATGCGGCACTAAATAGCTTACATAAGACGAACGGCGAAGCATCGGCCATCAAGCAGAATATGTGGTGAATATGCATTATTATTATGAATAATAGATATATGGAATCAAAAGATGTAAATACCGATGAGTCTATCTAGACACAATGAAAAAAGTATTTTGAGAAAATAAATGGTGTATATTATAACCATTTATTGTGAACAAATAATAGTAGTATGTGTGATAATAGAACAAGTGATTACAAGTGATAGAGTCTGTAGATGAAAGAAAAAATATTTGTTAGCAGGTAAATATCATTGTCTAAGGGCAGTAGACAAAAACAGCCCTTGAAAAGCAATAGATTCCTAAAAAATATAAGTAGAAAAGCTCAGAACGACGGAAACACCAAAGTGCCAGCACTTTGTTGAATCTATGCCACGAAGAATTGAGGCAGTTCTGAAGGCAAAAGTGGGTCCAACCCGTTACAAGCATGGTGTACCTAATAAAGTGGCCAGTGAGTGTACATCTGGTAACATCTAAGACTGTTTACTCGCATTTGTTGGATGAGGTTTAGTTCATTGTGGCATTTGAGGTTGCAACTTGGAACTTTCCTTGTAAGTAAAAATGTAGTAAAAATGTCCAAAACATATGAAACATCTGGCACAAGGATGTGTGTAATAATCAGTGTGCACAGGTTACTGTAACTGTAATGTATGTTAGTATGTACGTGAGTATGCAAAACTGACATTGTCATTCTGCGTCCTTATTGGCTGGGTATTATGTGAAGTGAGGGAAGCTTCTCTTGTTTCAGTTGACTTAGCCGAAGTCACAACCAGGAAGTGCCTGTCCACATCAAGAGATTTTATAGGGTTAATGTGGTTGTGGTGCATTTTCTTACAACTGTACTTCAGCTTTACACAAAAAAAGGTTTCCAGCATAGTAAGATAAAACCAATAAAGAAAACAAAACGTGTAACTAATTGGAGTACTCTTTTTTTATCTTTGAATCAAGCATCCTGCTACCGATACAGTTGCCAAGGTTAGTAGACGGATCTCCCCCTCTCTAGTGTAGCCAACAAAACTACCTCCAGGAGACAATGAGATTCTAGGGGATTTAGATACTTTATCTTTGTGTACTTTAGCATTACACCATCATCATCAAGTTCTATGACTTCTGCAACTTAGCCAAGGGGGCTGTCCTACCCATTCCCTTTATGTCTAGTATCAATCAAATAGATGTGTGAATAATATTAATATTTTATTGGATATATATTAAATCTATGATCTATTAGATATATGAACAGTGGCATAACAAGACACCCGCAGGCCCTGATCCAAATTTTTGATCTGGGCCCCCATGTATCTATAATCGTTCTTCCATCCCCATTCCACTGTGTGCTGTAAACCAAGCACACTGACATACTGGTGTGTGCCCCCTCTGGCAGGATCTGCTGTTAATGGAGCCTGGAGCCCCTCAGGTTTATTTGCATAATTTCAAAAGCCTTTTTTTTCTTAAAAACAATGGCATAGGAAACTTAAAGTAGAGTAGATCCCGCCAGAGGAGGCACACACCAGCATGTACAATCCTTGATTCTGGTGGTAGATGTACTTTAAGGTACTGTGTAACAACTCCTCTAATGAATAAGATATCCAGCAGCAGCCTCCACTTAATAAAACTGTAGCAGCAGTCTCCATTCAATAAAATTGCAGCAGCAGCCTCCACTCAATAAAAATGTGTCCATTAGCAGCAGTCACAGGGCCCTTAGTGGTATTAAAAAAAGATAACCTCAGGACTTATCACCCAGGCTCTAGCTTCCTCTTCTCGATGGTATCCTGTGCAGTAGTTTGAGCAGATACATGTCTGTGCACTCTACCCATGCACTGTACCCTGTACTGTATGACATCACACAGTATGCACAAGCAGAGCACACAGACATGCCTCTGCCTGTGTGCTCTGATAATAAATTGCATGCATGTTTTACATGCATACAATTGATAATCTTACCATCATGTCCCCTCCTATAGTCTCAGTAGCAGCCTTTGTGATCATTACGCCACTATGTAGGAAGACATATTCATGAAAAAGGCTAAATCTTTACTAAAAAGCTATAAATGAGAAAATAATAAGTGGATCAAAAAAATCTTAATTCTAAGCAGTAGGCTAAAATATTTAGGGTAACACTGCACCTGCTACACCTTTTATCCTTAGGGGTAGCTTTGAATTGTAATTACATTAACATTTTGCCTTTTGACAAACACATGAATTCATTGCATACCTGAACAAAAGAGAATTCTTTGACCTGCCAGTTAATGTATAATTAATGCTAAGAAATTTGGCTTTGTTGTTTATATCAATCTACCATTCCACAGCATAATTAAATGTGTATTTTTAAAAAAACCTGAATTAATAGATTTTATTTTGCCTCCTGGGATGATCATAGGATCACAACTTCTACCTTTCTTGCACAATCCCTTTGAAGAGGACCTGTCACCCTTAAAAACGTCACTAAGAGCTGCTTACTAAAGTAAGCAGCTCCTAGTGCTACAACAGACGTCGCAGTGTTACACTGCTAGCGTTATCGGAAAGCTCAGATAATTCTACCAGACACCGCAGCGATGTACACTAGAAATGCCGGACCGCTCTCAAAGCGGTCCGGCGTATTCATGAGGGGGCGGGATTAGGGGCAGTGACTGTTGCAGTCACCGCCGGCCTATGAGACCGGTCCGACATTTCTAGTGTACATCGCGGCAGTGTCTGCTAGCGTTATCGGAGGTTTCCGATAACACTAGCAGTGTAACACTGCTGGGACTGTTGCAGCACTAGGAGCTACTTACTTTAGTAAGCAGCGCCTAGAGCCATTTTTAAGGGTGTTAAAATAAGAACAAGACATCAATACTGTGTCCTGTAAATGAGAGCTTCACCAGAGGTCACAGTGATCAGAGAGATCTGTCTGTAACTAGGGGTCATCTGTAGATTGGGTGTCCTTAAGTAGGGGACAGTCTGGATTGACAATGCTATAAAATTATACCTAATATAACTAAATAATTATTCCTTACTCCCCTGGCACTCTGTTACTAATGCTACTGGCCGTGGAAAGAGATAAGTAATAATTTATTATTTTAGTGGACCCCTGTTGAGCCCTTTAATTATAATTTTATTTTCCTGGAAAAATGATTTAAAGAAATGAACAGATATTCTAACAGTAGATTAGCAATGCATAGATCTTAATTTTGGTTGGTATTTTTTACTGTTTCATTTAGCTAAACAGTTTTCGAATAAGAAAAAAAACAGTTCTTTATGTTTCTGTCAAAATTATATAGAAAGAAGACAATCAATAGGCATAGTAAAAATATGTAGACAAACATTGATAGTGTTACAGGTAACACTAAGGAGCCCAGTGACTTTAAACCTGACACTATAAAAGAATGTCACCTTTGCACAAGTCATTTTGTTAAATTTGTGACTTGCAGGACCTGCTGGGGGCAGCTGTACTGTTATTGCTACTAGTTTCACTTCAAAACCATCTATATCATTAAAGGGGTATTCCCATTTCAGGAAATTAATAGATATGTTTTTATGATAAAAAGTTATACCACTTTCCAATATACTTTATACTGTATCATTTCATCCGGGCTTTCTAAATCTCTGCTTGCTGTCATCTTATAGAAAGCTTCTATATTTACTTCCTAAAGATAGATAGATAGCAAGCAGAGATATAGAATACAGAAAATAAATTCAAAAATCATATAGCTTCTTATCAATAATTCATTAACATTACTTTGTGGTAGTGGGAATATTCCCAAGTTGTGAATATGGGCATATTATTTTCAAAACTAAATGCATTTACTGTAATACAGTTTGTAGTTACTAATATTAATAAAGTTCTTCTAAAAAGGCTCTATCAATCAACAGCCTGTCACGATCAGTGGTAATGGATCCTCTGTACCACCGCGGATGAGGACTTAAGCCAACTCCTGGAACCGGAGTTAAAGTGGCACCCGGTTTTCACCAGAGTCCACAGGCGCGACTTTCTCTGCGGTGGCGGCCAAGGCAAAATACAGGATTGTCAGGAAAACTTGAGGTCGAGACAGGCAGCTCAGGATCAGGGTCTGGGACGTAGCAGAAGGTCAGGACAGGCAGCATGGGATCAGAGTCAATAACGGAACCGGGGTATTAATGGGAATTCGTAAACACAGCAAAATGCATGGAATAGCTTTCTCAATGGCACTAGGCACAAAGATCTGGCGGGGAATGCTTGCGGGGAAGTCGTCTTTAATCAGTTTCCTGGAAATAATCAGCACCAATTAGCGGTGCGCTTACCCTTTAAATCCTCGAGTTCAGGGCTGTCGGAGCAGGAACACGGTCAGGTAAGGCATAGAGGGTGTGCCCACGACCAGCAATGTGGGTTGCGGGGGCACCTGCACAGTGAGGGACATGGTTGTGGCACAGCCTATATCTAAATTCAAAGTGCATACCCATACGGAATTACAGCCATGTGCAGGAGAGAGGAGTTACTAAACTACAAGGACGGAGATGGTATCCTAGCTGCAGCGTGACGCAAACTGAAGTTGCTGTATGAGAACACCAGATTGTCCTTCTTCCCAGATTTTATGGCTGAAGTCCAACTTAAAAGGAAGCAATTTTCATCCGTCCGTGTCCATCTCGGACTAAAATACTCCATGTTGTTTCCGACCCAACTCCGTGTTCAAGATGGCACCATTTCTTCACCACACCTGAGGAAGTCGCAGACTGGATCGACTGCAGGCCTTGGCGGCCTCGTTGATAGCAAGTTCTACCTTTAACTTGTTTTGCTATGTCTCTCTTCCTGCGGCAGATGTATGGTGGAGCAGACGGGTGGTAGGGGAAAGGGGAAGATATATCTGATTACTTCAGTTGTAACTTACATGTTTATGGTTCACAGGAACCAACTTCCACAGCAGTTCCTTTTCCAGAGCAGGAATGTCATTATACCTGATTGGAGCTCTTCCTCCCAAACCTGTTTGTAGGAAGTAACAGCTACTCGTAGCACACATCTAGTGACAGGGCTAATATTAAGAGGCTCTTCTCTTTGCAAGATTGTGAAGTCTCCTTGTGAGATTGTGAAGTCTCCTAACACCTCCTGTTAAGTTCATGTATGAAGAAATGTATTTCTAGTTCATGCGATCTAGGTCTGACAGGGTTGGGGTGGTTTGGGCAGGGTGAGGGTTTTTATTATTATTACAGTTTGTGTATAAGGTATGTGTGTGGTTGTTGTCAGGTATGCGTGTTCGGAAGGATGAACAGTGGATGAGCCTATATGAGTAAGATTGGATGCTGTGAGCTGTTCAGTCCTCTGCAATCTTCTACATTTATATATTATATATGTATTGTAAGATCAAGAGAGCTCTCGTATTTAACTTTTTCTAAACCCATAATCCAGACATACTTATTTTTCAGAGGATTTGAGGGGTCAGAGGATTCTAGCCTTGCAGAGACCATGGATCGCCCACGCTTACCATTCTGTGTACTCGACTGATGCAAGGGGGGTATCAACCCTCTCTTCCTTTTCAGCTACACACGGAACTTTGTGGTTATCAATACCTCAATACGGGGTATCCCCTATGTGGTGGCAGGAATTTATGTGCCCCTCAGTGTTGAGGAAACTCGTGGCCAAAATTGCATTGTATCCCCAGACTCCATACATAATTCTTGGCAATTTCCACGCTACTCTAGGCCCGCTAAATGATCGCCTCCATCCCCCTCCCAGACATGATAAATCTCCAGTGCTCTGGGAACAGGCCCTTAATTTGACTGAGGTTTGGAGGTGGCGACACCCAGAAGCTTCTAACTTCAAACAATAGTAAGACCAACTGTGCAATCCAGATACTTTTCTTTATATTGATCTTGGATGACCAAAGACATAAATAGCATATATATACATCACCAATTCCCGGCTCAATATGTATAAGTCCAAATAAAGTCAACACTAATGATTCCTGGCTTCACTGAGACGCCGAACGCCCCGTGTGTCCTTTGACGTTTCGGAGGGAGTTCCTCCTTCCTTAGACATGCGCAATCCCGGTCAGATCTTTAAAAAAGATTATTGCCATGTGAGGCATATTGGATTACTAAACTGGACACTTTTCAACCCCGCGGGTTGAATGAACAATGCTGTTTCAGCGCGTTCTTGTAAATTTTGTATGTTATATTTCATTATATGTTATTTATACTTGTTGTACCATTGTTTCTATAGGGTTTTGTAAATGTTGAACTATGATGTGGTAACAAATGTATTTAAACCCTTACCTGACCGGCATTGTGCATGTCTGAGGAAGGAGGAACTCCCTCCGAAACGTCACAGGACACACTGGGCGTTTGGCATCTCAGTGAAGACAGTAATCCTTAGTGTGGACTTTATCTGGACTTATGCATATTGAGACTGGGATTGGTGATGTATATATATGCTATCTATGTCTTTGGTCATCCAAGATCAACATAAAGAAAAGTATTTGGATTGGACAGTTAGTCTTAGTATTGTTTGAAGTTAATTGCTTATCACGGTTAATGGGAGCCCATGTTAATAGACCGGTGTACACACTATGTATTTATGGACACCCAGAAGCTTCCCAATTCTCTTGTTATACCACCAGACTCAGTCACTATCCCGGATTGACCTGGCTTTTGCAAGCTGGTATTTTTTTACCCAAATTGCTGAAGTGTGATACCATCCCTGGGGTATCTCAGACCATGCTCCCCTGCTGGTGTCGCTTTCACAACCACTTAGTAGCCCTGGGTGGACGTGGAGACTTAACCCCTATTGGCTAGATGTCATACCAGTAAAAGTGAGCTGCCAGAGAGAGAATGACGCATACTGGATTAAAAATGCGTACAAAGCTTTCCTGAAAAGCGTCCTCATTGGAGCAATCACAGCTGACAGGGGCTTTCTTGGTGGTGGGGGAAAGTAGGCAAGGTTGTCTCTCCTTTGCTCTTCGCTTTAGTGCTGGAGCCTCTGTCTGCTCTGATTATTAGTAGCAAAGCAATTGAGGGGTGGAATATTTTTGGTATCACTGAAAGATTATCTCTCTACGCAGATTATTTGCTGTTCTACCTTACTGACAGTGGTGGGTGAGTTTGGGGGCTTCTCAGGGCTAAAGGTCAACTGGCACAAACCAGCCCTCCGTACGTTGGATGATTTTGACCATGATCTAATTTCATAGTCTTCGGGTCTGATGGAGTAATTTATAAAGATGTCTCCAAATTTGTATCCTTTAATTTGACTCCTGTCATGCAGTATGTGACCACAAAGCCTAAAGCATGGGAGAATTTGCCTATGTCTCTAGTAGGTAGAGTTGATATTCTTAAGAAGGTCATCTTGCCCAAACTCCTCTATCTGTACCGTGTTGCTCTGTCGTTATTGCCAAGGTCCCATTTTCTCTCCATTGATAAACTCCTGTGGGGGAATGGTTCACTGAGAACTGAAAGAGATACCCTGAATGCCCACGACTGACAGAGGAGGGCTAGCTTTACCCCATATGCAGAACTACAACTAGACAGTATAGTTGACATACACAATGTAGTGGATAAAGGCGGACTCCAACAATCCAGCTGTAGTCCTTGAAGCGTCACTTATGGTCTCATATGAAGTGTTGACCAACTTTGTTTATAGGGAAGGGAAGATTCAAGGGCTGTATTACACATCTAACATGGTAGCGACCGTAACAGTATGGAACAGATTGGTGGACTATCGGGGCGATGACTATAGGGTCTGGTTTCCTGTTACCCCCTTGTGGTGTAACCCCTTCCTACCTCAGTTGAAATCTCCACCAAACTTTGAGTTCTGGGCGCGCAGGGGGATTAAATATCAGGTTCAGTTGTACCAGAATGGGATTCTCAAGACCTTTGCATCTCTTAGTCAAGAGTTTAATCTAGCTCCTACCGCCTTAATAATAATAACAATTTTTTATCTATATAGCGCATACATATTACGCAGCGCTGCACAGAGCTTGCCAAATTGGTCCCTGTCCCCAATAGTATCATAATATATGAGGCGTTTCACATAATAAACAACACAAATAACATTACATTTACTACCTTAATTTTGGGGGGTGGGGAGAGGGTTTGGGTTTGGGGCTATGAGGGTGTGACTTAGTCCTTCGCTTTAGCCACCATATGGTTGAATAGTTCTATTGCCTTCGGGATGATGGAGTTGTGGAACCTCGTGGTACGGCAATTCACCTGGCGGTAGCGATAACTTCTGTCACTCCGTTGCTGCAGTAGTGTGTCGTGTAGTGGGTAGGTGCCATTTTTCGCAATGGCGTAAAATTTCCTAAGGCATCTGGTTTGCCAGACTTCCTCTAGCAGATGCAGCGTCACCCCAATAGTGCTCTAGGCTCTCCGGATGACCTTGTTGAGTCGGTTCTTTTCTCTACTGTTTAAGCCTCCTCCCCAACAGACAACTGCATAGAACAATATGCTCACCATCATTGTTTGGTAAAATATTTTTAATATTAGGGTGGAGATTTGGAATGAACTCAGCTTCCTCAACAAGTGCAACCTGGTCATGGCCTTTCCGCATAACCAGTCGATATTGGTCCTCCATTCAAGCCTGTCATGAATGTGCCCCCCAGGGACTTGTAGGTGTTGACTTGATCTATTTCTCACCCGTTTATCCTAATTGGTACTGCGGCCGTTTTGTTCCTCTTTAGGTCGATGACCATCACCTTTGTTTTCTCGACATTGATCACTAGATTGTTGCTTTCACTCCACCTACCAAAGTCGAGAATGGTATTCCTGTACTCTTCATCGTTGCCTTCGTTGATGCAACCGACAATAACCAAGTCATCCGAAAATTTTTGCAAGTGGCAGGAAATAGAGTTATATCTGAAGTCCAGAGTGTAGACGGTGAAGAGAAAGGGGGACAGTACGGTCCCTTGTGGTGCTCCGCTGTTGCTGATGACTGTTTTGGAGCGGACGTTTCCTATTTGGACGTACTGTGGTCGGTTCCTCAGGTAGTCATAGGTCCAGTTGTTTAGGGTGGTGTCAATTTGCAGTGCCCTCTTTTTTTCTCTCAGGCCACCAGGTTCTATTGTATTGAAGGCACTGGAAAAATCAAAGTACATAATTCTGACTGAGGTTCCCCTGCGCTCTAGGTGAGAGTATGTCCTGTGCAGCAGAAACAGCACAGCATCATCCACGAATATCCCGTATGTTCGGTTCTGCAAGCTCTTGTTCCAGTGCTTGCTTTGTCCTGGCGCCCTTCTGAGAACCAATTGAAAAAGAGGTTCATGTCGTCTATCATCTGCTTGCTTATGTCCGAGCACTGCTCCGTTTTTTTTGACTAGGCCCGTTATTTTCTTGAGTCCTGTCCACACCGCCATTACATTATTGGTTTCTAGATTGGCTTCGAATTTCCTTGTATAAGCTTCCTTCCCCTCTTTAATCTTGGTTCTCAGTTCTTTCTTAATTATATTCAAGGTCACTTTATCTTTTTTCCTAAAGGCTTCCTTTTTCCTGTTTAAGACTGCCTTCAGGTTTTTGGGTACCCAAGGTTTGTTGTTTTGGAAGCACCGGATTACCTGATCAAGGCAAAACTTGAGATAGGCTGACACACTGTCAGCCCACTCATTGATCTCTTCTGCTCTAAAGACGCTCCATTCAGTTAGGTTGAAGCATGCTCTTAGGGATTCAGTTCTGGTTACAGTGAATTTGTGCACAGTCTTAGTTACTGGTAGAATCCTCTTCACCAGCGGTTTGTAGATAGGTATCCCTATGACTATGTTTTGGCCCGATCTGCCTCATGGCGGGCGTGTCACTATTCTATACGTATCTTTTGAGTTTTCCTCTCTAGTGTCTGTTTGTACATACTGATTGAAGTGCAAGGTCGGGGGCTGGCTGGTTGAAATCCCCCATTACTACGATCAGAGAGGTGGGATGTTTATTCTGTTGTTCACTGATACTATCAGTAAGAATTTCACAGGGGATATCTGTGTCCGCAGTTGGGGGGAAGCATACAATACAAGACAAGTGTGAACTCCTGGGGTAGATAGTAAGGACGAATACCTACTATTATTAGCTCAATGTTTACACAACAGTGCTGTTTCTTGATGTTCTAGTGCAGTGATGGCTAACCTTTTAGACACTGAGTGCCCAATCTACAGCCAAAACCTACATTTTTTTTTTTGCAAAGTGCAGATGTGACAATTTAAGCAGTAACTTATTACTCCCAGCTCTGTCACATGTTTAAATTGTATAGGCACCTGAAGACACCGATACGGTAGAAAGAGGGAGAAGAAGTTTGGATTATCATTGTAGCTTCGATCTAAGGTTTTGGGATGTCTGCGACTGTGACACCTTGAGCCCTGTCTGGCGAAATCTGCGCTGGGGTGATGGCGAGGGTGGCCATAGAGATGGCTCTGAGTGCCACCTCTGGCACCCGTGCCATAGGTTCGCCACCACTGTTCTAGTGGTTGGGATGGCTCCAATTGTTGTTAATATATAGCATTAATCCACCTTTCTTTTTTGCTGTTGCCTTTCTATCTCTGTCACCTTTGACCATTTGGTAGCCTGAAAGGTTGATAATTGAATCATCTATCCCACTGTGTAGCCATGTTTCAGAGAAGGCAGCTCTGTTTATAGTCCATGTCATGCTTGCAAAGCAAGTGTAGTTCCTCCATTTTGTTCTGTATGGACCTAACATTTCCTAAGATCAGTGACGGTATCTCTGGTTTATACACCTTGTTCTTAGAGTCCGCCATAACAACCTGCTGCGGCAGAGAGTTCTATAGTTTCACTACTCTTACAGTAAAGAACCTTTGTCTATGTGATGGTAGAATCGCTTCTCCTCTAGGCGTAGAGGATGCCCCCTTGTCCTGCAAACAGGCCTAGGTATAAAAAGATCTTTGGAGAGACCCTTGTACTGTCCGTTCAGGTATTTGTACATTGTAATAAGGTCTCCCCTCAGCCATCTTTTTTCTAAACGGAATAATCCCAAATTATGTAATCATTGTATTCTAGTCCCCCATTCCCCGAATAATCTTGGTTGCTCTCCTCTGCACCCGCTTCAGTTCTACTATGTCCTTTTTATACACTGGTGGGCACTGAAGGGCAAAACTATGTCTTTATCATGAGAATCTATTCCTCTCTTGATACATACCATAATTTTATTTGCTTTAGCAGCAGCCACCTGGCACTGGTCACTAAAATTAAGTTTACCATCCACCAATACCCCCAGCTCCAGTTTTACCAAGTAATTGACTGTTTAGAACATAATTATATGTTTACAAGGCCCAAGTGCATAACTTTACATTTATCTACATTAAACCTCATCAACCATTTCTCTGCCCACTCCTCAAGCTTCCACAAATCCCTCTGTAATGCTAAACTATCAACCTCAGTATTTATTACTTTACACAGCTTATTATCGTGTGCAAATATTGAAAGTCGTATATCCACTACAAGGTCATTAATAAAAATATTAAAAAGAAGTGGCCCCAATATTGACCCCTGTGGCACTCCACTGGTAACGTCAACCCAATCTGAAAATGTGCCATTAATAATGACCCTCATTAGAACACAGATATCCCTCTGTCTCTATTTTTGCGGCCTTTATCTGCTTTTTACCAGATTTATTTTTCTCTCTATAATCCTGTAATGCCTCATAGCTACCTTCATGTTTTAGCACCTTAAACACCTTATCTTTCTCGCTTATTGCTTTCCTTACAAGACTGGTTAGCCACATTGGCTTTTTCTTGTTCCTCTTATGCTTTTTCCCATATGGTATGTGTTTCTCACAGGACTTTTTTAGAATACATGAGAAAAGGTCAAATTTTTTGTGTTCCTCACCAGCCCGATCCGCAACATGCCCAACCAGAGCACCAGGCAAACAACACATTGGGGCAGATATATCAAGCTGTTTGAAAGTCAGAATATTTCTAGTTGCCCATGGCAACCAATCACAGCTCAGCTTTCATTTAACAAGTGCTCATGAATATTATAAAGGTGAGCTGTGATTGGTTGCCATGGGCAACTAGAAATATTATGACTTTCAGACAGCTTGATAAATCTGCCCCACTGTTCGGTCTTTGTGACAGATTGCCCTAATCTGTTCCCCTAATAATCGAATCTCCCATTAACAGCGCCTGTATGACCTTGCCTTTGCTCCCTTATTGGGGTGCACCAGATCAGGACTAGACTCCCTGCAACTCTTCCCTCTACCCCACCTTCTACGTGTTACAAAACTAGCTGACCCCTCACTCTGCACCTCCATACTTACATCCCCACACCCATCTTCCCCAGAAAGTTTGTGCTTCAGGAGCAGCAAACTTCGCTCCATATTGTCAATTGCCTGCAATTCACAGTAAAGTAACACAAAATACAGCAGTTACCTGCTAAAGTCCCTCAAACCTAAGTTCCTTAATCCTAAATCCCTTTTTGGACACTGTACCATTTAGGATCATTGCACACTTGCCACAAAGCTCGCACACTCGCTTTTCTGAATGCTCTTAAAAAGGTTATTTGCCACAAAAATCTGCTGTGTTCACTGCAACAAGATCTGGCTGCAAACCACCCTATGGGGCTCAATATCTAATCAAGCTACCAGTATGTTTTTGAGTGTGAGAGAAAACTGGAGTACCTGGAGGAAACCCACCCAAACATGGAGAGAACATGCATACTCTTTGCAGATGTTGACCCTGGGCACTTGAACCCAGGTCCCTAGCACTGCAAAGCTAACCACTAAGCCACCATGCTGTTCTTCTATAGATACCTGCAATTGCTCCATGCACTGGGGGTACAGTTTAGGAGGGAGGAACTAAAGACTGAACATA
Source organism: Engystomops pustulosus (assembly GCA_019512145.1). NCBI lineage: Eukaryota > Metazoa > Chordata > Amphibia > Anura > Leptodactylidae > Engystomops > Engystomops pustulosus. The sequence goes on from CM033642.1 coordinate 155,842,605, forward strand.
GTCCTACGGAGGTCATTCCCTGAAACAAAGACCTTGGGAAACTTACATCCATCTTTAATAAGCATTTTATTAACTACCAGCCATCACCCACTGAAAGAAGCTTTCACACATGGCAAAGAGATATCCCTGATTTAGAGGTCCATCATCTTAAGGAAATTGCACATAACAGTTATTTGTGCTCCGGACCAGTTGACACAGGTGAAGTGGCTGCACTGAGTGTACGTGACCCCTTTGCGTTTGCATCAGATGAGTAGAGTCCCCTCAGATTTTTGTTCTAGATGCAGAAATTGTACAGGTACCTTCTTTCATATGGTTTGGGAATGCCCATCCATCCTATTGGATGGACATTCATTCCTACATTAACAAGCGTCTGGGTCTTCCAGGTGTCTCTGTAAAGTATTGTTATGTGTTTAATGAAAATGCTTTTATTTTTATATGCTGTGGATGAAGATTGATAACAGTGTGATAACAGAGCCTTGTGCAGTGAGAAGAATGTGGGCTTTGGTTGATTTACGATACTGCCCACCCCAAGGAGAACAGAGCTTGTTTCTGGGATGCCCATGTGATAATTTACTAACCAATGAACTATGGACATTACTTCTTATCTTTGGCTAGCCAAGCCCAGGTCCAGGTCCTCGGATATGGCCACCTCACATTCTGACAGCGGAGGCCAGGCATGTGCTATTGAGTCCTGCCTGACAACCTGAATTCAGCAATCATTACGACAGGACGGCTGTGGGAGATGCAGTAACTTCAGGACATTTCATACACATAAACCTTTTGTTTCTTTGCGTAATCTATCCTGCTGAGGTGGTCGTATCCAAGGACACAGTCTTGTTTCTAAGGGACCATATGACTATATTTCTGAGAAATTATCGTCACACAGGTATTTTTTTTTTAATAACATCTAATTGAAGAAATATTTATGTATGGCAAATTAATCAAATAGAATGTGAATACACAGATGAGACTACCCATTTAAGGCTCAGCCCCATTTTTTTGTATTTTGATATGTGTCGCTTTATATGGTTATATATCAAAGCGATTATGAGACTATTTTATTCCTCACGTATTGTATTTAATTTTAGTGGTAAATTTTGGCTGGTAAGTTTTTCCATTTATTTACAAAAAAAGAAAAAAACAATGATTTTTAAAAAAAAATTGCCTTTTTCGAAATTCGAAATCATCACGTTTTCAGGCAGATAGATTTACCACCTAAATAATTTTCCCATTTGTAAAGAAGACATTTCCCATATGTCTTCTTTACATTGTCATAAATTTTGAAATGTCTGAATAATTTATTTTGATGTCACACGGCTTATAAATCGAATATCGGTTTTTCGTATTTTCAGAATTGATTATTTTGGGGATAATTACTGTTTTGAAAGAAATGTTAAATATTTAGCATTAAAAACCCCCTATATAACCAACCCATTTTCAAATCTGCACGTCTCAAACTATCAGACACAGCTTTGAGGAAGATTGTTAACCCTTTGAAATCTTCATAGTAATTAAATCAAAATGGAGGTGAAATTTAGAATGGTAAAATTTTGACGGTTATACGTTCACTTAGCCCTAAAATTTACACTTGTTTTATGGGCACATAGAGAGGTGCAGAAGGGAAGGAGTGCCCTGCAGCTGCCAGGATTTTAATTTTCTCATTGGCCCCTTTTGTAGGCTATAAAATTTTAGCTTTTTTGTTATTGGGGTTAATGTTTCTTTGCAGGATGAGGTGCTTTTTCCAGTGTTACCATTTTGGGGTTGGTGTCCCCTATTGTTGAAAATTTATGAACTTCTTTTTGAGGGCAGGAGTAGAAAAGCATCAGAAAAGGATTTTTTACTTTTTTTTGGTGTTCACCATATAGCCATAGCCAATATATAGCTAATAATCATGTTATCTTTATTCTATGGGTCAATATGATTATGGGAATACCACAATTAGATATTTTTTCTTATGTTTAACTAAATTTGACAAATAAAACCATAATATTGGGAAAAATCTATCATTTGTGTATTGCCGTCTTCTAAGTGGCATAACATCCTGCTTGATGGTTTGTTTTTTGCAGGACATGTTGTACTTTGCAACAGTATCATTCTGGAGTACAGATGTTTTTTGATCACTTTTATTGCATTTTTTTGTGGGATTAAATAGGTAAAAATCATAATTGTGGGTGGGTTTTTAACAGTTTTTCTTTACGGCGTTCATTGTGCAGGTTCAATAATTATTTACTTTTATTCTAAAGGTTGTTACGGATGCAGTGATACTGTATATAGGGGGTTTGTGTTATGATTTAGACTTTAGAAAGTTGTAAACTGCACTAAAAGTGCTCTTCCCATGTATAATCCTGGGTGCAACAAATTCATTAAGAACGTGCGCCAGAAATCATTAATCTGTCGCTTCCCTGCACTGGCCCGTCAGAGTTCACCAACTTTTTTGTGGTGCATGTTTAACATGGAGATTTCAACAGACTTTGCATTTTAAATAAGGCGCAGAGTCCAACTGAGTGTCTCATGGTGGCTAGCACAGCTGCGCCTCAGAACGGTAGCGTGTGACACAATAGTGGAGCTGACACTTCTAAAATACCTGTGCAAGCAGTTTACAACTAAAAGAACGTGCAACATCCATCAGAAAACTGGGGCAAAGCCCTTAGTTAATGTGCCCTGTGTCCATTTTTTTTTTTACAACTGATCCATTTCCACTGAAACAAAAATTTAGAGCCTGTCAATCTTTTCAGTTGAGGATAACCAATAACAATAGAATAACAATTGAAAGCTATGAGTCTGCAAAAATAAGAAAGTCATCATTGTACTGCACAAAACTGGCCTAACAAGGAAGAGTATCGCAGCTAGAAAGATTGCACCTCAGTCAACAATCTATCGCATCATCAGGGAATTCAAGGAGAGAGGTTCCATTGTTGCCAAAAAGGCTCCAGGGCGCCCAAGAAGGACCAACAAGCACCAAAAGCATTTCTTAAAGGTGTTTTAGCTTCAGTATCGGGCTATCAGCAGTGCAGAGTTTGCTCAGGAATGGCAGCAGGCAGGTGTGAGTGCATCTGCACGCACTGTGAGGTGGAGACTCTTGGAGCAAGGCCTGGTGTCAAGGAGGGCAGAAAAGAAGCCACTTCTCTCCAGAAAAATCATCAGGGACAGACTGATATTCTGCAAAAGGTACAGGGAGAGGACTGCTGAGGACTGGGGTAAAGTCATTTTCTCTGATGAATCCCCTTTCCGATTCTTTGGAACATCTGGAAAATAACTAAATGGCTCAGGGAACAAAACATAGAGATTTTGGGTCCATGGCCTGGAAACTCCCACTGATATTCTGCAAAAGGTACAGGGAGAGGACTGCTGAGGACTGGGGTAAAGTCATTTTCTCTGATGAATCCCCTTTCCGATTCTTTGGAACATCTGGAAAATAACTAAATGGCTCAGGGAACAAAACATAGAGATTTTGGGTCCATGGCCTGGAAACTCCCCAGATCTTAATCCCATTGAGAACTTGTGGTTAATCATCAAGAGATGGGTGGACAAACAAAAACCAACAAATTGTGACAAAATGTAAGCATTGATTGTACAAGAATGGACTGCTAACAGTCAGCATTTGGTCCAGAAGTTGATTGAGAGTTGCCAGGGAGAATTGCAGAGGTCCTGAAGAAGAAGGGTCAACACTGCAAACATTGACTTGCTGCATTAACTCTAATTGTCAATAAAAGCTTTTGTTACTCATGATATGATTGTCATAAAAACATCTGACAAACACACATAAAAACTAGAGGCAACAGATCATGTGTCATTCTCAAAACTTATGGCCATTACTGTAATTACACTGAAAACCCATTGATGCTGAGCATTGTCTGTCCAGAGAAGGAGTTAATGGGGTATTACCAACTGGACATTCACATTTCATTTTATTAATCTGCCATATTAATTTATTGAATGTTATTTAAAAAATATTTGTTTGTGTGTGAAGATTTCCCATACATGTAGTCATATGGTCCCTTAGAAAAAAAGGACAGTTGTCTTCGGATATGTCAACCGCTGCTGGAGTGGCACAAAAAGAAACACATTGGGCCACATTTATTAACCAGTTCGCGACCGCCCGCCGTGTATTCATGGTGGCGGTCGGGTCGCGCTGCATGGAGAGGGCTCACGGGCTGAAAAGATAGCGGTGCAGGGAGCGCCATCTATCTGGGAACGCCGCTCCCTGTGAGGCGGAGATCCGTTCCATGGTAGCCTCGGGTCTTCCGAAGACCCGAGGTATTGTTTTAACCCCTTATTACAATGTGCTGAAGCACATTGTAATGAATGGGAGGAAAATCCCCATATACTGCCATACGTAGTATGGCAGTAATGATAGGATCGATTCAGACAACCTAGGGTTAAGTACCTCGGGAGTCTGAAAAATAATAAAAATAAAATTATAAAAAAGGTTTAAAAAATAAATTATAAAAAAACCCAAAAATTTAAATCACCCCCCTTTCCTAGAACTGACATAAATATAAATAAACAGTAATCATAAACACATATGGATCGACGCATGCAAAATGCTGACTATCAAAATTGATAACGGTTTTTCAATGGTTTAACCCTGTAACGGAAAATAGCGCCCAAGTCGAAACATGGCACTTTTTTGCCATTTTGAAAATATAAAAAAATCTATAAAAAGTGTTCAAAAGGTTGTAAAGTCCTAAAAATGATATCATTGAAAATATTATCAAATTTCTGAAAAATGACACACCCACAGCTCTGTCACCAAAGTAAAAAAGTTATTAGCGCCAGAAGTTGGCAAAATCAAAAAAATAATTTTTGTACAGGAGTTTTAATTTTTGTAAATGTATGAAAAAATATAAAGCCTATACAAATTTGGTATCCCTATCGTACCAACCCAAAGAATGAAGTAGACATGTCTTTTGGGGCACTCAGTGAAAGACGTAATATCCAAGCCCGCACGCAACATCAAGTTTTTTCATTGCATTTGGAATTTTTTTCCCGCTTCCGAGTACATGGCATGGAATATTTAATACCATCGTTATGAAGTGCAATTTGTTACGCAGAAAACAAGCCATCACACAGCTCTTTATGTGTAAAAATAAAAAAGTTATAGATTTTTGAAGGTGGGGAGTGAAAAATGGACATGAAAAAACAGGAAAGGGCCCAGTCCTTAACCGGTTAAAGGAAATTTATGATCAGAAACTGCATATTATTAACAAGTTTTTCACAATTAATTTTTTCATTTCTGTATTTTTATCTCAATATCTAGATAACAAAAAATCTCAATGGGGCTCATTTACTAAGGGTCCGCGGAGTGCATTTTCTTCAAGTTTCCCGACGATTTCCATTTTGCGCCAAATTGCTCCGGGATTTTGGCCCATGCGATCAGATTTTGGTGCATTGGTGTTGGCTTGCACGCAAAAGAAATCGGGGGGTGGGCCGTCGGACAACATTTAGAATTGTGTCGCAAGACACGCACTTACAAGCACCGGGAAGAAGAAGGTGAACTCCGGCAGACTTTGGCGTGGAAGCGACGAATGCAGGAACTCGGGCGCACGATCTTAGTGAATCGCGGCAGACCCAAATCCTTGTCAGACAACGCACCAAGGAATCGCGACAGGACCGGGTAAGTAAATCTGCCCCAATGAGTCCAAGTTTTCCAAGTAACTGGTGAATAGAGATGAGCAGACCCACGCTTTAGGTGGGTCTTTACACCCCTAGCGAATGGGCATGTGTTAAGATTGGTACACAAAAGACAGGGGATAGTGTGCCCTGAGCTTGCCCCAACCTCTGTCTCCCCCACGCTTACGTCTCCAACTGGAGACTTCCTCAGGGGTAACAAGATGCCCCCTGGGTTGCTGGGCTCCCCTTATATCCCCCTCGCCCCTACGTTTCACTCACACTCAGCCTAATCCTTTTATGACCACATTACCTCCCAACATCTGATGGTTAACTTTTCACTCAGCAGGATAATGTGGGCCATGTCAGTAAAGCTGGAATCTCTGAGACTGGTTCCCGTTGAACATTGACAATGAGTTCAACTGTACTCAAATGGCCCTCCACAGTCACCAGATCTCAATTCCATAGAGCATCTTTGGGATGTGGTGGAACGGGAGATTCGCAATCATGGATGTGCAAGCCGACAATCTGCTGCATACTGTTGTGATGCCATCATGTTCCAATATGGACCAAAATCTCTGAGGAATCTTCCAAAGCACACCTTGTTGAATCTAATGCCGTCGTAAGAATTGAGGCATTCCGAAGGCAAAAGTGGTCCAACCGTTACAACACAATGGTGTACCAATAAGTGCCTTGATTTTGTATATGTGTGTAATAATCAGTGTGCCAGGTTACTGAATAACTGTAATGTATTTTAGTATTGACGTGAGTATGCAAACTGACTTGTCATTCTGCGTCCTTATTGGCTTGGTATCTATGTGAAGTGAAGGGAAGCTTCGCTCTGTTTCATCTTTGACTTAGCCGAGTCACACCAGAGTGCCTGTCCACAGCACAGAAGATTTTATAGGGTTAATGTGGTGTGGGTGCTTTTTCTTACAACTGTATTCAGCCTTACACAAAAAAAGGTTTCCAGCATAGTAAGATAAACCATATAAAGAAACACAAAACGTGAACTAATTGGTAGTACGCTTTTTTTATCTTTGAATCAAGCATCCGCTTAACCAGATACAGTGCCAAGGTTTAGAGACGGATCTCCCCCTACTCATAGTGTAGCCACAAAACTACCTCCAGGACAATGAGATTTCCTAGGGAAGATTTAGTATACTTTATCTGTTGTGTACTTTGCATTGACACCATCATCATCAAGTTCTATGACTTCTGCAACTTAGCCAAGGGGGCGTCCTCCGCATGTCCCTTTTATGTCTTAGTTCAATCAAATAGATGTGGTGAATAATATTAATATTTTTATTGGATTGATATGAATCTTGATCTAATTAGATATATTGACACGTGCTTAACAAGACACCAGCAGGCCCTGATCAATTTTTGATCTGGGCCCCCATTGTATCTATATCGTTCTTTCCACCCCATATTCCCTGTACTGCTGTACAACCACAGCACACTGACATCTGGTGTGTTCGCGCCCCATCTGACAGATCTGCTGTTAATGGAAGCCTGGAGCCCCCAGGTTTATTTGCTATAATTCAAGTCGAAGCCTTTTTTTTCTTAAAAACCATGGCAGAGGAACTTAAAGCTAGAGTGCATCCCGCCAAGGAGGCACACACCGCATGACAATCCTTGATTCTTTGTATGGTACTGTCTAACAACTCCTCTAATGATAAGATATCCACATGCAGCACTCCACTTAATAGAAACTGTACAGCATGTCTCCATTCAATACAATTTGCAGCAGCATGCCTCCACTCAATATCAAACTGTTGTCCATATAGCACATCACAGGGGCCCTTACATGGTATATAAAAAAATACTAACTCAGGACTTATCACCAGGCTCGAGCTTCCTCTTCTCGATGGTATCCCTGTGCAGTAGTTTGAGCAGAGTGCACTTCTGTGCACTCTAGCCCATGCCTGTACCCTTACTGTTGACATCACCAGTATGCACAAGCAAGCACACAGACATCCTGTGCCTGCCTGTGGCTCTGATAATAAATTGCATGGCATGTATTTTACCTGCTCCAATGATAATTCTACCACCATTACGCCCACTTGTCCTATGTAGAAGACAATATTCATGAAAAAAGGCTAAATCTTACTAAAAAGCTATAATGATAAACATAATAAGTGATCAAAAAACACTTAATTCTAAGCAGTAGGCATAAAGTATATTAAGGTTAACACTGCAACCTGCTACAGAACCTTGTAATCCTTATGTAGCTTTGAATTTAAATTACAATTAAACATGTTTGCCTTTTGCACAAACCATGATCTTGCATACCTACCTGACAAAGAGAATTCTTTGACCTGCCAGTTAAATGTGATATTAATGCTAAGAAATTTGCTTGTTGGTTTTATCAATCTAACCATTCCACAGCCATCAATTAATGTGTATTTTTTTTAAAAAAACCTGAATTAATAGATTTTTCTTTTCCTCCTGGAATGCAATCAAGGATCACACTTCTACTTTCTTGCACAATTCCTTTGAAGACGGACCTGTCAACCCTTAAAAACCTCACTAAGAGCGTGCTTACTAAAGTACGCATGCTCCTAGTGCTACACACTCGCAGTGTTACAACTGCTAGCGTTATCGGAAAGCCAATATTCTACCCTAGACAACCGCAGGCGATGTACACGTAGAATGCCGGACCCCTCTCAAGCGGTCCGCTTATTCATGAGGGGCGTGATTAGGGCAGTGACTGTTGGCACGTCACGCCGGCCTATGATCGACCGGGTCCGACATTTTCTAGTGTACATCGCGGCAGTGTCTGCTCAGCGTTATCGGATTTCTCCGATCACACACTACATGAACACTGCTGGGACTGTTTGCAACAGCACTTAGGAGCTGACTTACTTTAGGTAAGCAGCGCCTATAGTTCACTTTTTAGGTGTTTAATATAAACAAGCCATCATTAACGTGTAGTCCTGTAAATGAGACGCTTCACCAGAGTCACAGTACGTGATCAGAGAGATCTGTCTGTAACAGGGGTCATACTGGTAATTGGTGTCCTTAAGTAGGGCGAAGTCTGACTTGACAATGCTATAAAATTAGATACTAAATAAGCTAAATATTATTCCTTACTCTCCCGGCACTACTGTTTACGTATGCTACTATGTGCGCGTGGAAGAGATAGGATATAATTTATTATTTTTATGTGGACCCCTTTTGAGCCCCTTTAAATTATATTTTATTTTCCTGGAAATGATTTTAAAGAATGACAGATATTCAACAGTAGATTAGCATCAGAGATCTTAATTTTGTTGTGTATTTTTTTACTGCTTCTTTAGTCTAAGCTCAAGGTTTTCGAATCAGAAAAAAACAGTTCTTTATTGTTCTGTCAAAATATAGTAGAAAGAAGACCAGTCCAAAAGCATAGTAAAAAATGTAGACCAACATTGTGATAGTGTTGCACTGTAACACTAAGACCCAGTGACTTTAAACCTGACCTATATAAAGAATGTCCACCTTTGCACACAGTCATATTTGTTAAATTTGTGATTGCAGACCTGCGGTGTGCCAGCTGTATCTGTTATTGCTACTATTTCACTTCAAACCATCTATATCATTAGTTATTCTCCCACTTTCAGGAAATTACAATCATATTAATTGGTTTTATATGATAAAAGTCTACAATACCACTTTCCAATATACTTATCTGTATCATTTCACTCCTGGCTTTCTAAATCTCTGCTTGCGTGTCATCTTAAGAAAGCTTCTATATTTACTGTCCTAAAGATAGATAGATAGCAAGCAGAGATATAGAATACAGAAAAATAATTCAAATCACTATAGCTTCTTATCAATAATTCATTACATTACTTTGTGTGTAGTGGGAATATTCCAGTTGTGACACTTGGCATCATTATTTTCAAAACTCAAATGCATTTACTGTAATCAGCTTGTACGTTACTAAATATTAATAAAGTTCGTCTAAAAAGGCTCTATCACAACATCCTCACATCATGGTAGTGGATCCTCTGTATACCACCCGCGATGTAGGACTTACAACTCCTGGAACCGATTAAAGTGGCACCCGGTTTTCACCAGAGTCCACCGCAAAGCAGGTGGGATTGTTGCGCCTGGTACCACCAGGTTGTTCCCCAGGCGCGACTTTCTCTCTTGCGGTGGCGGCCAGTGCAAAATACGGATTGTCAGAAACTTGAGGTCGAACAGGCAGCTTTCAGATCAGGGTCCGGGGGACTAGCATCAAGGTCAAGGACAGCAGCATGGGATCAAGTCCAATAGACTACCGGGGTATTATGGGAATTCGTTAAACACACAGCAAAATGCATGGAATAGCTTTCTCAATGGGGTCACTAGCAACAAAGATCTGGCGGGAAGATGCTTGCGGGGAGTTCGGCTTTAATCAGTTTCTGGAAATAACACACCATAGCGGTGCGCTATACCCCTTTAAATCCCCGAGTTCGGGCTGTCGGAGCAGGAACACTGTCAGGTAAGCACAAAGGGTGTCCCCACGACCAGCAATGTGGTTTGCGGAGGCACCGCAACGTGCAGGGACAGGTTGTGGCACAACCTAATCTAAGATCAAAAGTGCATACCCATCACGAATTAGTCGAGCCAGTGCAGGAGAGAGTGAGTTACTAACTACAAGGACAGGAGATGGTAATCCTAGCTGTCAGTGCAGCGTGACCAAACTGAAGTGCTTGTATTAGAACACCAGATTGTCCCTTCTTCCCAGATTTTATTGGCTGAACTCCAACGTAAAAGAAACAATTTTCATCCGTCCGTGGTCCATCTCGGACTGAAAATACTCATGTTGTTTCCGACCCACTCCCGTGTCCAATGATGGCACCATTTCTTCCCACAACCTTGAAGTCGCAGTACTGATCGACTGCAGGCCTTGGCGGCCCTCGTTGAAGCAATTTCTACACTTTAACTTCTTTTGCTATGTCTCTCTTCTCTCCGCGGCAGATGTATTGTGGAGCAGATGGGTGGTAGGGGAAAGGGGAAGATGTATTGGATTACTTCAGTTGATAACTTACCATGTTTATGTTGTCACAGGAACCAACTTCCACAGCAGTTTCCTTTCTCAGAGCCGAGTACGTTCTTATATCCTGATTGTAGGAATTAACCAGCTACTCCGACACACATCTAGCGACAGGGCTTATTAAGAGGCTCTTCTCGTTTGCAAGATTGTGAGTTCCTTGTGGATGATGTGAAGTCTCCTACACCTCCTGTAAGTTCATAGTATGAAGAAATGTATTTCTAGTTCAATAACGCGGATCTAGGTCTCTTGACAAGGGTTGGTTGTTTTTGGCGGGTGGGGCTTTTTTATTTAAATTCATCTTGTGTATAGGTATGTGCTTGGTTGATTGTGCGTAGCGTTGTATCGGAAGGGTTAACAGTGGAATGAGCCTATATGAGGTGAGATTGGATGCTGTGAGTAGATTCAGTCCTCTCATCTTCTCTTTATCTATTATATTGTATGGGATAAGATCAAGAGAGCCGTACGTAATTTAGCTGTTTTCAGAACCCATAATCCAGACATCTTATTTTTCAGGAGACAACTTGAGTGTCAAGAGGATTCTCAGCCTTGCGAGACCATCGGATCGCCCACGCTTACCATTCTGGTACTCGACTGGTGCAAGGGGGTGCGACGACCCAGAAGCTCCTAACTTCAAACAATAGTAAGACGCAACTGTGCAATCCAGTACTTTTCTTTTATTGATCTGTGGACTACAACAGACTAGGATATGGGCATATGATATAACATCACCAATTCCCGGCTCATATGTATAAGTCCAATAAGTCCCACACTACATGATTTCCTGGCTTCATGAGACGCCGAACGCCCCGTGTGTCCTTTGACGTTTCGGAGGAATTCCTCCTTCCTTAGACATGCGCATTCCCTATCAATCTTTAAAAAGAGATTACTTGCCATGTGAGGCATATTGGGATTACTAACTGGACACGTTACACCCCGCGGGATGAATGAACAATGCTGTTTTCAGCGCTTCTTGTAAATTTGTATGTTATATTTCATTATATGTTATTATATACTTGTTGTACCATTGTTCTATAGGGTTTAACTGTAAATGTTGAACTAAGCGTGGTAACAAATGTATCTTAAAAACCCTTCCTGACCGGCATTGTAGAGGCATGTCTGAGGAAGGATGAACTCCTCCGAAACGTCCACAGGAACACTGGGCGTTTGGGAATCTCAGGTGAGACAGTAATCCTTATGTGGACTTGTTCTGGACTTATGCATATTGAGACGGGGATTGGTGATTTATATATTGACTAATGTTCCACAAGATCAAATCGAGTATTTGTTGTATTGTGTATGTTGGTACCTCACCCCTGATGGACCCCCCCAGTAGCCCCCCACCGTTTACACACACTCCCCCCCCCCCCACCCGTTACGACACACCCCCACTTCCCCAATCTCGCCTACCCCCCCACCCCCACACTCCCCCCCAACACCGTCACTACCAGCCAGCCCTTTGCCTTGGCTTTGTGGTTTTTTTTATTTTTGCAACAAACACAAACACCTGTTTTTGTTTATTTTTTGCTATTTGTTGTTGTTGTGGTTGCACCATTTCTTTGGCTGGTTTATTTGTTTTGTTATACCAATCTCTGAGTTAATATGTCGCCGTGAGGTGTCCCTGCTGGGGTTGTGTTTACACCACTTGTACCTTTATGGGTGGTTTGGACTTCCCGGAGTGGCTATTATGTGCGATTAAGTATAAGCGTTAGTGCAGTTTGAGAATGACGATTGGTGATTAGAAGGAGATTGTGGGTACATGGTTTAAGTGTCCTTTTGTGTTGGGGGCAGGTGGGGAACAATCCGAGCGTGGTGGACGGTTGGTTGTTGTGATTGTTGGTGATGGGGTAAGGGAAGTATTGCTGCCGGTTGTGTTTGTTTATGGGTGTTCTCTCTTTAGATCTCGCTTTAGTTGGTGGTGTCCCCCCCTCGCACAGCCTCCGCGTCCCCCAGCCCCTGCCCCAGCCCTCGGCCTGCCTTTGTTTTTTAATTACTTGGTTGCTCTTAAGCATTGGGGGTCTTGTTGTTTGTTCTTTTGAATGAGATGTTCTATCTACTGCAGTTTTTTTGATGTTCTTCATTTGGTTAAACTGATCTAGTTTTTAGGTTCTGTTTGTTGATGTGTATTGGGGGCTTTAGTGTCTAATGTCACGGAACCTCGGTCCGTGTAGATTTTTTTGGAAGACATTATCTGTGGTCATTGTTCTGATGGTCGATGTTGCGGGGTAAAAAAGATAGTTCCGAATATTGGTGTGTATCCTGTTAATGTTGCTTATTGGGAGTGAAATTTGTCCACAACTAAAGCTAGGTGTTGCTGATGTCTTAGTTTGGTCAGCAGTTCATACAGAAATATTTGGCTTGGACAATTAGTCTTTATGTTTGCCCAATAATTGCTTATCACTTTGGCATCTCAAGACTGTGCTCCATTGTCGATTATGCGAACCCCATGTCTCTCCCAATTACTAAAACTCTGTGGGGATATCACTGAGAACTAGAGATACCCCTATTGACCTGACTTGCAAGGATGTCTATTTTTACCCATCATGCAGTAACCATACCCTGACGTAATCTCATACCATGCTGACGCTGGTAGTCGCTTCACAACATATCCAGCCTGTGTGCGTGCGAGTCAACCTTATGGCTATGATGACATGGTTGAACCAAGTAAAATAGTGCCAGAAGGAGAATTGACCAAGGCTGTATTACACCCTAATGGTACGACCAAGCTTCTGAAAAGCTCATGGAACAGTCCATGGTGGCTAATATTTCTGGTGGTGGATAAGTACTAATGGTTCCTTGGTCTCCTGTTGACTCTCGCTTTGTGCCTGAGCTCTGTACCCTGATCATTACCGTGCAAAGCAATTGAGTGGTAATCTTTAATCACGAAGATCCTCAATCAGTTGATTCTGGGGGCATGGGGGGCTCTAATACTGACAGTGGTCGGTGAGTTGTACAGAAGGGTCTCTCAAGGCTAATCGCAGTCTCTAGACAGGTTCACATCTAGCCCTCCGCTACGTTATAATTTGAATAAGCAATTATATCCTTTGCGTCTGACTATAATTTCGACGCTGCAAAGATGCTTGCCAAAGTTGGTCCTGTCTAATTTGACTCTAGTCATCAAGTATGTGACGGGCACAAACGCCCAAGTCCTCGGAGATTCCATGTCCCTCTACGATTAGTAAGTTTTCCCATAACCTTTGATATTTCTTAGTATCTTGCCAACGTCATCTATCGTACCGGCCTGTCGTTTGCGGTAACATTTCATTGATAACCTCGTGGGGAAATGTTGCCATGATACTGAGTATCGATTACTCCAAGAAGTGCCAGCTGCCAAGGGCTAGCTTTACCCCATATGAAACACACTAAAACATTATATTTACTACACAATTTGGTAGTGGAGAAGGTCGGTCTTCCATATGATGCCGTAGTCCTTCGTCTTCCCTATGTCCATATGTGTTGACCATAGCTCTTGCTTCTAAGGAAGGAATATTCAGGGTCTGTAAACACTGTAACGGCATACCCTAACTTGGAGTAATGCGATTAACTTAGACGTGTGTGGACTGCCTAGTGTGGGTCATGACTAGGGGTTGCATGTTTTTCCATGCGAATTCTGCTCTGTTCCACCCCTAGGATGAGCTTACCCCATATCGCTAGCCTCTTCGTGATCTCCCCAACTTTGTTCTGGCGCAGATTCAGGTTAGTTATCCTATGATGGTCTAAGACCTCCTCCCCAGATCCATGCTATTAACTATGCTCACTACCACCTGTTGGGCGCCTTAAATAATAACATTTTAATTATTAGGGCTGGACATATTTACATTCGCTGCAGATCTTCCTAAAAGTGGTCCCTGTCCCATGAGTTTCCCATAACGTCGATATGCTTAGCGTGGAAAGCCCGCAGGTGCATAGTGGAACCCTCTAGAATTTACAGCCGTTTTATCCTCAATTGTACTACGAGCCCCTTTTGTCTATAGTCATCCAGCACCTTTTTTTCTCACATGATAGGCCACACTCTATTGAACTTTCTACATAATCTAAATCGCAGAAATGTTCGTCTCATTACTCTCAAGCAGTGCCTACCTCGTTGTGCAACCGAAATAACAGCAATATAAACAGTTACCTTTCGTACTAATTTTTGCAGGTGGAGGAAGATAGAGTTGGTGGTATAGGTCGTGACTTAGTCCGAGTCGCTAACCTAGGTTGAAGAGATCTATGTGGGATGATGCGAGTCGGTACCTCTGGTGGCATCCACGCTGTTGTAGCTGATGACTGCTTTGGTCACGTCTCCGTTGCTGGACCGTACGTGTGTCGTGTCCGTCAGGGTAGTCATAGTTCCATGGCGTAAATTCTTAGTACTGGGGTGTCCAGATTCTTTGCGAGTGCACGTTACATTGCTTGTCTCTCCCATGACGTGTGTCGTATCTGTCTCCACTTGAGTTCGCCTTCAGACATACAAGCATAACAGAGTACCCATCATTTCTGGTACGAGTTCCTGCCTTTATATGGTGGAAGTATTTCGGCAGAAACAGTCAGCTCCTCACGAACTCCGTTGTCTGGTTCAAGCTCGTTGGTTCATGTTGCCTTTCCTGCGCCATCGATATTGAGATACCATGAAAAGCCTTCAATGATGTGCCAGACTTGTAGTTTGACTTTGGTCCTATCCACTGCTTATCTATAAATTTTTTTACTGTGCACTTCAGTGCCGGTTTGTTCCTTGTGGGTCATTGAGTCCCTTTTTTCCGACATGTTTCACATATGCTAGTTGCACCGCCACCGTACATTATGGTACAGTCTAGAATTGGGCTATCAATTCCTCCCCTCTCTAATCACGATTCTCAGTCTGTCTGATTATTCAGGTCCTTTATTACGTTCGTTTCGCTAAAGCTTCCTTGATCACGTTAAGACAATCTTTGCAGGTTTTGGGACCAAGAGTTTTTGCTGATCAGGTGTTACGGGAACACCAAAGGATACGTACGACCTGATTGGCATGCGTCTTGTGATTAATACTTGGATGGCCACCCAGTGTAGCCTCGACTTATTCCTATCTTGCGACTAAACTGACGCCTTCCATCAGAGGGTTGCTCTCTAGGATTCCAGTTCATGTTATCTCTGTGCAATTTGGTGGCCACGCTTGTTTGTGATCCTCTCTCAGCCCACGGTTTGTATGTTATCCAGACTATGTTGGCATCGCCATGCGCTAATCAATAGTACGATTTATTCTACTGGTGTTCCTTCCTCAACTCCTGAGGTATATTGCCTGTGTCAACTGATGAGTTCAACGGGGCGCTGTTTACACATCCAGATCCCTATTATACGAGTCGCAGAGTGATCGTCGTGTATTGTCTGTCCTTCTGAACATAGTTCACTTCACCTGTTATTGGACACGTCCTCGTTTTGATCCCTATTTTGAAGTGTCCAACCCTTACTTGTCTACATGTCTGATTTCCCCTTTATTGTATTCTTATTAACTGTATTTTGCACTTTTCGCGTTGGGTCCTAAAATAAGAAAGTTCCTGTAGTGTAAGGACCTGTTAAGACTACTTCATTATTTGGGTCACATTGTTGTATTTGCACCAATACGTCAGTCAATTGTGTACTGCACACTGTAGACCTAGTCTCTCGCTCAGTTGATGCGCTCCTTTTAGCTTGAAAGTGCTCTATGATCAGTTCTACGCGTTTGCCATTTAACGAGAATTCTTACTGCGTTTTTTGTAGTGCAGATGTAATTAGCATAGACTATGTTATTACTCTCCCAGCGCTGTCACTGTTCTATTTAAGCACTGTAGCTTGATTTCCTCCATACGTGTAGATGTAGCAGTAAGAGCTTGGATTGAAGTTCAAGCGATCTAGGTTGGCTGTGCTACCGTTGAGACCCCTTTACTGCGAATCTAGCAGGTGGATGTTTATGGCTGTTACTGTGCCTATAGAGATGGGTGCTGTGCCGAGTTGGGTGCATCCTACAGACAAGTGTGCCCTGGAGTGTGACGAAACCTATTACTCACTTTTAACACAAGTGCTGGATTTGGCTATTGATGTTAGACGTAGCGTATGGCATTAACCTTTTAGACCTACTGAGTGCCCTCATAGCTCAGCAGAACCTTGAGCCATTTTAATTGTTTTCTTTGAATCCCACTGATGTGCCATTTCAGAGAAGGCTTAGTACTCCTTTTACAGTCCATGTCTTGCAAAGCATGTAGTTTCTCTTCATTTCTGTAGACTTTCAGATATGAGCTGGTACTTTCTTAGATCCGCATAACACCCATGGGAGAGAGTCAAACAGCTGGTAAGAAAGACTTTGGTTAATGATGTGTAGATCGATCTAGTCTCTTGGCTGTAGCGGACACCCCTTGTAGCCCGTTGCAAATCATGCGCTGTGTATAGCGGCATAGAGATGCTTGAGACACCCTGACTGCTCAGTCACCTGTCAGGTTCGGAGGCTCAATTTGTAATTGATACATTAAGGGTCCCCCTCTCTCTCTTGCTTTGCTTTCTACTGAACTATCCCAATTTGTAACATTGTAGTCCTAAGTCCCCGTCTGAATATCTTGGCATCTATCCCGTGCTACCTGTTCATAAGACTCTGTATAGTTGTCTTTGAAGCAGTAGTTCCTCTTTTGTTGTAGGATTAACTCCTGATGGAGTCTGAACCTGCTAGAGTCGTAACCTGCCGCAAGAATCTATGTCACTTTACTAAGACCTTCTAGTGATGACGCACTTAGGTGAGCCCCCTGCTCAAAATGTGGGAAGCTCTGGAGATGTATGTCTTCGTATTGTACATGATAATCCACATCTTTTTAACTAATATTAAATCAATCGTCTATCCCGTCCCGAATATCTTGCTGTCTCTGCGACCGTATTACGTCTTTTAACACTGTGCACTAAGGAACTATTCTACAGATTATCTTTTAACCCAAATCATTTGCCACCGCACGTATAATTACCACCCCATCCCCAGCTCCCAGTTTTAACCAAGTAATTGACTGTTTATGAACATAATTATAGTTGTTTTACATAGCCCAGTGCATAACTTTACAGTTATCTACATTAAACTCTCATTCAACCATTTCTCCTCCCACCTCCTCAAGCTCCACCAATCCCTCTGTCATGCTAAATCACCGTCAGTAATTTATATACTTTACACAGCTTATATCATGCTGCAATATTGAAAGTCGTATATCCACTCAAGGTCATAATAAAAATCTTAAAAAGAAGTGGCCCCCATATTGACCCCTGTGGCACTCCACTGTAACGTCAACCCAACGAAAATGTGGCCATTAATAAAGACCCCATTAGAACACAGATATCCGCTGGTCCTCTATTTTGCGGCCTTTACTGCTTTTACCAATTTATATTTTCTCTCTATAACCTGTAATGCCCCATATCTACCTTCTGTTTAGCACCTAAACACTCTTATCTTCTCGCTTATTGTCTTCGCTTACAAGACTGGTGTAGCCACACTTTCTTTTTTCCCCCCCCCCCCTTTTTTCTGGGGCCTCTTATTCTTTTTCCGCATATGGTATTGTTTTCTCACAGTGACTTTTTTAGAATACATGAGAAAAGGTCCAAATTTTTTGTGTCCTTCAACCACGCCCGATCCGCACATGCCCAAACCATAGCACCAGGCACAACACACATTGGGGCCGATAATATCCAGCTGTTTTGAAAGTCAAATATTTCTAGTTAGACCCATGGCAACCATCACGCTCAGCTTTCATTTTACAAGTGCTCATGACTATTATAAAGCGTGAGCTGTGATTGTGTTGCCATGGGCACTAGAAAATTTGACTTTCAGCCGCTTGATAAATCTTCCCACTCGTTCGCGGGTCTTTGGACAGATTGCCCTAACTCTGTTCCCCTATATCGAATCTCCCATTAACAGCGCCTGTATGACCCCCCGTTCGCCTTTGCTCCCTTATTGGGGTGCACCAGATCAGGACTGACTCCCTGCAACATCTCCTCCTCGACCCCACCTTCTACATCGTGTACAAAACTACTGACCCCTCCCTCTGAAACCTCCATACTTACATCCCCACACCCATCTTCCCAAAGTTTGTGCTCCAGGAGCATCAACTTCCCCGCTCCATATTTGTCAATTGCCTGCAATTCACATAAAGGTAACACAAATAACCAGCAGTTACCTGCTAACAGTCCCTCAAACCTAAGTTTCTACATCCTAAATATCCTTTTGGACCCTGTACATTTAGGATCATTGCACACTGCCACAGAAGCTCGCACATCGCTTTTCTGATGCTCTTAAAAGTTATTTGCCACAAAATATGCTGTGTTCCACGTGCAACAAGATCTGGCTGCAACCACCCTATGTGGCTCATATCTAATCAGCTACAGTTATGTTTTTTGAGTGTGAGGAAAAAACACTGGAGTACACCTGGAGAAACCCACCCAAACATGGGAGAGAACATGCACTACTTCTTGCAGATGTTACCCTAGGCCCTTGAACCCAGGTCCCTAGCACTGCAAAGCTCCACCACTAGCCACCATGCTGTCCTTCTATAGAATCTGCATTGCTCCATCACTGGGGGTACAGTTTAGGGGGAGAACTAAGACGACATATCCTACGGAGGTCATTTCCCTAAACACAGACCCTTTGAACTTACATCCTCCTTTCACTAAGCATTTTCATAACTACACCATCACCCACTGACAGAGCTTTCCACCTGGCAAAGAGATATCCCGATTTTAGAGGTCCTCATCTTAATGAAATTGGCACATAACAGTTATTTGTTCCGTACCAGTTGATTCACAGGTGAATGGCTGCACTAGTGTACGTACCACCTTTGCGTTTGCATAGATGAGTCCCCCTCCAGATTTTTGTTTCTAGATGCAGACAATTGTACAGGTACCTTCTTTTCATATGGTTTGGGAATGCCCACTCCATCCCTATTGGATGGCATTCATTCCTACATTAATCAAGCGTCTGGGTCTTCCAGGGTGTCTGTTTACAAGTTTGTTATTGTTTAATTGAAAATGCTTTTATTTTTTTTTTTTTTATTGCCTGTGGAATGAAGATTGATAACAGTGTGATAACAGAGCCCTTGCAGTGAAAAAATGTGTGGCCTGGCTGATTTACGATACTGCCCACTCCCAAGAGAACAGAGCTTGTTCTGGTGATGCCCATGTGGACATAATTTACTAACGCAATGAACTATGGACATACTCTTGATCTTTGCTAGCCAAGCCCGGTCCAGGTCCTGCTACATGGCCCAACCTCACTTCTGGACAAGCGGAGGCCAGGCATTGCTTATTGAGTCCTGCTGACCACCTGAATTCCAGCAATCATTCGACAGGACGGCTGTGGGAGATGCAGTACTTCATGACTGTTCGATACACCTAAACTTTTTGTTTCTTTGCGTATCTATCCGCTGAGGTGGTCGTATCCAAGGATGACACAGTCTTGTTTTCTAAGTGACCAATTACTATATTTCCTGAAGAATTATCGTCACAACAAGTATTTTTTTTTTTAATAACATCTAAAAGAAAATATTTATGTATGGCAAATAATCAAATAATGTAATTACACAGAGATCTAACCATTTAAGGCTCAGCCCCATTTTTTTTGTATTCCTGAATGTGTCTGCTTTATATGTTATATATCAAAGCGGATTAGAGACTATTTATTCCTCACAGTATTGTATTTGAATTTTAGTGGTAAATTTGGGCTGGTAACGTTTTTCCTTTATTACAACAAGAAAGAACAAACATGATTTTTTAAAAAAAATATTTGCCTTTTCGAAATTCTCAATCATCACGTTTCAGCAGAATAGATTTACCACCCTAAATAAGTTGCTGATAACATTTCCCATATTCTTCTTACATGTCCATAAATTGAATGTCTGATAATTTATTTTGATGTCACCTAGCGCGGCTTATAAATCGAATATCGTTTTCGTTCTATTTTCATGAATTGATTAATTTGTGGAGAATTACTTTTTTGAAAGAAATGTTAAATATTTCAGCATTAACAACACCCTATATAACCAACCCATTTTCAAATCTGCATGTCTCAAACATCAGACCAGCCTTTGAGGAACATTGTTAACCCTTTGAAATCTTCATAGTAATAATCAAATGAGGTGAAATTAGAATGGTAAATTTTGACGGTTATACGTTCACTTAGCCCTAAAATTTACACTTGTTTTAATGGGCACATAGAGAGTGCAGAAGGAAGGAGTGCCCTGCAGCGGCAGGATTTAATTTTTCTCATTGGCCCCTTTTGTAGGCTATAAAATTTAGCTTTTTTGTTATTGGGGTAATGTTTCTTTGCGGGATGAGTGCTTTTTTCGCAGTGTTCCATTTGTGGGTTGGTGTCCCCTAGTTTTGAAATTTATAACTTCTTTTTTGAGGGCAGGAGTAGAAAAAGCATCAGAAAGGATTTTTTATTTTTTTTGGTGTTCACCATATAGCCATAGCCAATATATAGCTAATACATCATGTTATCTTTATTCTATGGGTCAATATGATTATGGGAATACCACAATTAGATATTTTTTCTTATGTTTAACTAATTTGAACAAATAAAACATAATATTGGGAAATCTATCATTTTGTATTGCCGTCTTCTAAGTGGCATAACATCCTCTTGATGGTTTGTTTTTTTGCAGGACATTTGTACTTTGCACAGTATCATTCTGGAGTACAGATGTTTTTTGATCACTTTTTATTGCAGTTTTTTGTGGGATTAAATAGGTAAAAATCATAATTGTGTGGGTTTTAACAGTTTTTCTTTACACGGCGTTCATTGTGACAGGCTCATAAATTTTTACTTTTATTCTAAGTTGTTACGATGCATTGATACTGTATATAGGGGGTTTGTGTGTATGATTTAGACTTTAGAAAGTGTAAACTGCACTAAAGTTCTCTTCCCATGTATCTCTGGGTGCAACAAATTCATTAGAACGTGCGCCAGAAATCATTAATCTGTCGCTTCCCTGCACTGGGCCCGTCAGAGTTCACCAACTTTTTTGTGGTGCATGTTTAACATGGAGATTTCAACAGACTTGCATTTTAAATAAGGCGCAGAGTTCCAACTGAGTGTCTCATGGTGGCTAGCACAGCTGCGCCTCAAACGGTAGCGTGTGACACAATAGTGAGCTGACACTTCTAAATACCCTGTGCAAGCAGTTTACACTAAAAGACGTGCAACATCCATCAGAAAACTGGGGCAAGCCCTGGTTAATGTGCCCTGTGTCCATTTTTTTTTTTTACAACTGATCCATTTCACTGAAACAAAAATTTAGAGCCTGTCAACTCTTTTCAGTGTTGAGGTAACCAATTAACAATAGAATACAATTGAAAGCTATGAGTCTGCAAAAATAAGAAAGTCACATTGTACTGCACAAAACTGGCCTAACAAGGAGAGTATACGCAGCTAGAAAGATTGCACCTCAGTCAACAATCTATCGCATCATCAGGAATTCAGGAGAGAGGTTCCATTGTTGCCAAAAGGCTCCAGGCGCCCAAGAAGACCAACAAGCACCAAAAGCATTTCTTAAGGTGTTTTAGCTTCAGTATCGGGCTACCAGCAGTGCAGAGTTTGCCCAGGAATGGCAGCCAGCAGGTGTGAGTGCATCTGCACCACTGTGAGGCGGAGACTCTTGGAGCAAGGCCTGGTGTCAAGGAGGGCAAAAAGAAGCCACTTCTCTCCAGAAAAATCATCGGACAGACTGATATTCTGCAAAAGGTACAGGGAGAGGACTTCTGAGGACTGGGGTAAAGTCACTTTCTCTGATGAATCCCCTTTCCGATTCTTTGGACACTCTGGAAAAACTACTAAATGGCTCAGGGAACAAAACTAGAGATTTTGGGTCCATGGCCTGGAAACTCCCAGATCTTAATCCCATTGAGAACTTGTGGTTACATCAAGAGATGGGTGGACAAACAAAAACCAAACAATTGTGAACAAATGTAAGCATTGATTGTACAAGAATGGACTGCTAACAGTCAGCATTTGTCCAGAAGTATTGAGAGTTCAAGGGAGAATTGCAGAGTTCCTGAAGAAGAGGGTCAACACTGCAAAACTTGACTTGCTGCTTAACTCTAATTGTCAATAAAAGCTTTTGTTACTCTGATCGGATTGTCATAAAAAACTCTGACAAACACACATAAAAACTAGAGCAACAGATCATGTGTCATTCTCAAAACTTATGGCCATTACTGTATTACACGGAAAACCCATTGATGCTGAGCATTGTCTGTCCAGAGAAGGAGTTAATGGGGTATTACCAACTGGACATTCACATTTCATTTTATTAATCTTCATATTAATTTATTGAATGTTATTTAAAAAATATTTGTTTGTGTGTGAAGATTTCCCATACATGTAGTCATATGGTCCCTTAGAAAAAAGGACAGTTGTCTTCGGATATGTCAACCGCTGCTGGAGTGGCACAAAAAGAACACATTGGGCCACATTTATAACCAGTTCGCACGGCCGCCGTGTTTCATGTGGCGTCGGTCGCCGCTGCATGGAGGGCTCACGGGCTGAAAAGATAGCGGTGCATGGGAGCCGCCATTTATCTGGGAACGCCGCTCCCTGTGGAGGCGGAGATCCGTCTCCATGGTAGCCTCGGGTCTTCCGAAGACCCAGGCTATTTTGTTTTAACCCCTTATTACATGTGCTGATAGCACATTGTAAGGAATGAGGAGGAAAATCCCCATATACTGCCATACTGTTATGGCAGTAATGATAGGATCGATCAGAAACCTAGGTTAAAGATACCCTAGGGAGTCTGAAAAATAATAAAAATTAAATTAAAAAAGGTTAATAAAAAATAAATTATAATAAAAACCCAAAATTTCAAATCACCCCCCTTTCCCTAGAACTGACATAAAATAAATAAACAGTAAAAATCATAAACACATTAGGTTCGACGCATCTGAAAATGCCTGATCTATCAAAATATGATAACGGTTTTTCAATGCGTTTAAACCCTGTAACGGAAATAGCGCCCAAAGTCGAAATGGCACTTTTTGCCATTTTGAAAAATATAAAAAAATCTATAAAAAGTGTTCAAAAGGTCGTACAGTCCTAAAAATGATATCATTGAAAATATTATCAAATTTCTGAAAAATGACACACACCCAACAGCTCTGTACACCAAAGTATAAAAAGTTATTAGCGCCGAAGTTGGCAAAATCAAAAATAATTTTTGTACAGGAGGTTTAATTTTTTAATGTATGAAAACATTATAAGCCTATACAAATTTGGTATCCCCTTAATCATACCAACCCAAAGAATGAAGTAGACATGTCTTTTGGGGCACTCAGTGAAAGACGTAATATCCAAGCCCGCACGCAAATGCATTTTTTCACCATTTTCACTGCATTTGGAATTTTGTTACCGCTTCCGAGTACATGGCATGGAATATTTATACTATCACTATAAAGTGCAATTTGTTACACAGAAAACAAGCCGTCACACAGCTCTTTATGTGTAAAAATAAAAAAGTTATAGATTTTTGAAGGTGGGGAGTGAAAAATGGACATGAAAAAACAGGAAAGGGCACGGTCCTTAACCGGTTAAAGTGTTTGTGCCAGTTTTCTATCTGACTTTGCAATGTAAAGAATATACAAACTGCTGGCACATGCATTTATGAAGTATCTGCACCAGTTTTATGGCAAGCGGCTACACAGTGTCCGACAAAACAGAAAAAATGTGTCATTGCTTAGCCAGACAGTGGGCCACAATTGTGGGAACAACATTTGTGAACAGTACGAACAGTATGCTGACTAATGTTGTTCTCTCAAAAATGAAAAAGAATAAACTCTAGAACAGAAAGAGGAAACTCTATATTAGGAGTTGTTCCTCACAACATATGAGACACTTCTATGCTTTGGCAATTTTTACTATATCCCTAGTACATATAGGTGCTTATGTGCACCCGTGTGAGATTTTGTACAAGAAGACCAAATTCTATCACTTTATTGCTTTATAGAATGGCATGGAGTTACTGCATGCCCCATGCATGCTAGTGACTTATTGTATGGTAACCAAAATGAGATACCCATTCAATTGCATTAGGCATTAGAGGAGAAAAAAGGGGGAGTCCATGGGGTTTGTAGCTAAATTGGACTCCGCATCAACATTAAAATTAGGAAAAGATCAGCTATGCAAGAAATAAACCTTTATTCGCACCCATTAAAATGATTGGCATAGATCAGGAATGATATACAGATAGAATGTTGATAATTTATTAATACAGATTTAAACAGAAAATATAGCCATTTAAGAATTTTCTCAAATAATCCCAACCAAAAGCAAATATTCACTGCAGTGTGGCATTTGGAAGTCATGTAAGCTACAAGACAATGTTATGTTTGCTCACATTTACATAATGAGTAATATACTACATATTTATAATATATATTAAAAGGAATAATATATGATATGTAGATTTAAAGGAAATCTACCATCAATCCCTCATTGATTTTTGCTGTAGGCTTATTATTATCCAGCAGCCACTTTTGATCTTTAAAGAAAATTGACCATCAAAATTAAGCATGATAAACACTTAGGCCGCATTCCCACAAGCTTGTGGGCGTACATACGCCCCCCCCCCCCTGGACCGACAATGGCCACACGGAGTGATACACATGTGGCACCATACCAATCCGTGCACGGGAAAAAGTTAGGACTTGTCCTATCTTTCCCTTGTCACAGGCCGTACATAATGCATTGCAATGGAGAGGGGAGGGGTCTCCACCGCGGCTGACATTTGCCCACCCGGGCCAAAACCGTGTTGGCTTTGTCAGTGTGAATTCGGCCTTATAGTCCCATGGCCTCCTTTATTGAAAAATATATAGTTTTAAAATTATGTAAATGAGCCTGGAGGGCTCTTTCACCAGAGCCCCTCAGTGTTGCAGATTCACAGGCTGTAATGAGCAGAATCTGTCTCACCCAACCCCCTGCTCTCTCCCTCCTCCCTCTTCCTGTGTAATTTAGCAGCAGCAGGAATTGCAGTACTGCTCACTCTAAGAACCTGTGAAGGAGCCTTCAGGCTCATTATAATAGTTTTAAAAGTTTATTTTAGAATATTAAAAGATTACCACAGTCATGGTGCCTGGCTCTATGACTAAGTGCCCCAGGTTAATCATGCTGGATTTTGATTTTTCTTTAAGGATCAAGAGTGGCTGCTGGATAATAATAATCCTGCAGTAAATAATACATGAGCAAACACTCCTATATTTTAAATATATATCCCTGATGTTTTATACAGATAAAATTTTCATATTATATCAATATTATGTTCTAGAAAGAAAGGTTAGGCTGGAACATTTTGCTGTTTTACTTGATAAGAAATGCAGAAAGCAATACAGTAGATATGTCAATGGTATGCACAACTTTTGGCAAATCCATCAGGTCCTAGTACAATGACTTCCTCAGTGGTTGTAATGGTGGTTGTAGTGGATGCTGATGTGACTTTGGAGCAAGTGTTCCCAGCTATTGATGCTGTCTCTGTAAATGTGTTGGTCTGTGCTGGTGAGCTACAATATGCGTCAGGATTAAAATGTTCATTATTTGGAATTGTGCTTTCAGTTGTGGTGATTTCAGTATTAGTAGCATTACTAAAAGTTTGGGGACCATCGCTTCCAACAAGAATTAATATTGAGGTAGGGGCAATGGATTTTGTTACCTTTGTGTAGATTTTACTAGCACTGATTGTCCTCATCTCAATTGTAACCAGTGTTGTTTCATTTATTTCCAGACTTTTTACTTCTTTGTTGTTTATCATTTGGGTTAGAATGCGTACACTTAGTACATTTCTACTTTGCACAGCTGTGACAGTTATGTTGTCTTCATCAAAATGCTGTATGGTTGGTATCACAGGTGATTGTGCAGTTGAGTTTGTACAAGGAGCTTTTGTTGTACTTAGGGGAGTTGTTAGAGGTGTAGTTTCTGATGTTGTAGTACTAGATGGAGAATATGTAGTGACAGGTTCAGTTGTGGTTTTAGTGGTGGTAGATATAGTTCTAGGAGTTGGTTCTATGGTAGGAGTAGATGGTGATTCTGTGGTTGTAGTTGGTGGCGGTTCTGTGGTATAAGTAGGGACTGGTGGTTCTGTGGTGCTGGTAGTAGTGGTTGGTGGTTCTGTGGTGGTGGTAGTAGTGGTTGGTGGTTCTGTGGTGGTGGTGGTAGTAGTGGTTGGTGGTTCTGTGGTGGTAGTAGTGGTTGGCGGTTCTGTGGTAGTGGTAGTAGGGGTTGGTGGTTCTGTAGGGGTGGTAGTAGAGGTTGGTGGTTCTGTGGTGGTGGGAGTAGTGGTTGGTGGTTCTGTGGTGGTGGTAGTAGTGGTTGGTGGTTCTGTGGTGGTGGTAGTAGTGGTTGGTGGTTCTGGGGTGGTGGTAGTAGTGGTTGGTGGTTCTGGGGTGGTGGTGGTAGTGGTTGGTGGTTCTGTGGTGGTGGTAGTAGTAGTGGTTGGTGGTTCTGTGGTGGTGGTGGTAGTAGTGGTTGGTGTTTCTGTGGTGGTGGTAGTAGTGGTTGGTGGTTCTGTAGTGGTGGTAGTAGTGGTTGTTGGTTCTGTGGTGGTTGTAGTAGTGGTTGGTGTGGTGGTGGTAGTAGTGGTTGGTGTGGTGGTGGTAGTTGTAGTAGTAGTGGTTGTTGTTGAAGTAGTAGTTGAAGGCAAATCTGCAAAAGAATAAAACATTTAAGCAATTTAAGCATTTCTCTTGCTTGATGATAAATAATATACATAGAAGAGCTTTAAATATGTTCTCTTTTTCCTGACTTATCTTTTAATTTTAGTAAATACTTCCATCAGCCATATAATAAGTCATTATTCACAAACTGGCATACCTGGCAAAAAACATTTTCAACAGTTTCTTGAAGACCTGCCTTGGGCCGACTGCACATATGGCGTTTTGAACCCATTTTTAGGCCGTTTATAAGTAGTCTGTTAAAAAAGCATCTGTTTTTTGACCGTTTTTGTCCATTTTACAATTATCCTCATTAAGATAATATGAAAACCTGTCAAAAACAAATGTGTTTTCAAAAAGCGCATGGGCTTTAAAAAATTCATGCATTTTTTAACGGACTTCTTAAAAAATGGCCCAAAAATAGGTTCAAAACGTCACGTGTGCCAACACTCTTAGCTATATAAAAGAATTAGAGAGGCACACTTTAGTGTGTTTACACATGGCATTAACACATGTGTTTTAAAATGCATCATGCAACGTATGATTAAAGGAGATTTGCCTAATGACATTGCTGTCAACATCACATATACAAAATGCATGCGTTAATATGGTGTTAACAAATAAGTGTGTTAATGCATTTTGTAAAAGCAGTGTTAACAGCAATGTTATTAAGAAAATCTCCTCTTCTTAGCTGTTGTCATGTGTTTGAAAACGCATGTCTTAATGCAACGTGTGAACGCAGGGTGATGCCACACGTGGTGTTTTTGGTCCATTTTGAAGCATGCTTTTTCAGTTCAGTTTAACGCGTTGCCGGACTGAAAACCCATGCTTAAAAACGGACCAATAACGCCACGTGTGGCATCACCATTAGGAGGGTACAGAACACAAGGAGAAACCTACCACTGGATCTACCTTAATGAGTAGCTACCTAATGGTAGGTTTCCTTTAAGGGCCCACAATGTCATTAATTAATTATACTAACTCTAAAGAGAAAAGTGCAAATTCAATGTTTTAACTCACCTGTGCAATACACATCAAATTTCATCAGCCCAGCAAATTTGTAAACGTAACTTCCTCCAGGACAAGCTTTCACCAGAATATTTGATCCAGTTGAGTTAGATGATAATCCGTTTAACAAAAGAGGAACTATTTTTATACCATCATTTAAAGATGGATGGCTACTCAATGTAAAGGGCTCAAGAGAACCACATTTCAGAGCACCAACGTATCCCTCTCTCATCCTAAGGCCATTTGCATAGCGGTGCCAGCCAAAAAGGTATCGGTCTGTGAAGAATCTTCCAACTGAATTTATAGTGTAAAGCCTTTGTGATCCA
The DNA here is from genome assembly GCA_019512145.1 of Engystomops pustulosus. Lineage (NCBI taxonomy): Eukaryota > Metazoa > Chordata > Amphibia > Anura > Leptodactylidae > Engystomops > Engystomops pustulosus. The sequence goes on from CM033642.1 coordinate 155,871,216, forward strand.
TCAATCTCTGTATATGAATTACAAGGATCAATGCAACTTAATTGAGTTCCACTTCTTACACAATCCTTATTCGGATCACATGGTGAGTCAGGACATGCTGGGTTTGTTGGTGGATTACAAATGTAGATGCCGTTCCTATTTATGCATTGATTTGAAATAAGGCATGTGTACAATGAACTATCTAGGCATTCATTAATATCAAGACATTGTTTTTTTACAATATCCCATGTGTATCCTGGAGGGCAGCATTTGTTGTCACAAAACACCATTCTTGTGCAGTTTAGACCATTTCCAACAAAACCACTTTTACAAGAGCACAACACGTAGCCTTGTTTTACAAAGCAATCTGCATTAGTGGAATTGCAATCGCTGCAAGTTTTTGCATCTGTGGAAAAAAAAAAGATCTTAAATTAAAATTTTACTAAATTGTATAAAATGTTTCTATTAATGTAAATAGTGTGTTGCTATCACAACCAGTTGTAAATGTATCACAAACCAGTGGTAAATGTATATGAAAGCGTAGGCTGAATGTGTGTAGTTACTTGAAAATTGATAGGGCAAAATACTCCTCTACTGTTATCCATCTTTGGGTATTTATACACAATCTGGATTTCCATGCAGAAAAACTGCATGCAAAACCATACAAATGTTTTTGTGTGTAGATTTTGCAACATCATTTTAATGCCAGTAATCTGCATGCAGTTTATAACCTTTGATATATGATCATAATTGTGAAAAATCTGTATAAAATCAGTATCAGTACAGAACCAGCTAATTTCTTGCAGAGTTTTACTTGTTTAAAAAAAGTAATGTAAAAAAACACACAAAAATCCACAAAGATGAGGCAGAAATTATTTTTCCACATAGCACATTCATTTCCAACCTGAAAAAAGCATCATCTAAATCGCTGTTTCAAAAACATTTTACACTTAGCAATCCAGCATTCAAAATATGAAACATTCAGTTTATTCTATCTTTAAAATCTCATTAAGTGTATATTTCCCCAATTGACCTAACATGTTACGAACCACACATTTGTGTGCTTGCAGATGTATTTATGTGCCTGTGTCACTTTTGTACCGTACATGATGCTTTTGTGTCGTAGCTGCACTATTCTTCACGTGACACATATTTGGCCACTGAAATGGGCATTCCGGTCCATAGTCGGACTGTGCGACACATTTATAATGTAAAGTCCGACAGAAGTGTGTCTCATGCCCCATAGAATCATAGTATATAAGGCTAGAAAAAATCCATCATTTTTCAACTAGTGATATTTTTGTTTTCCAGAAAGGCATCCAGGCCCCTCTTGAACATGTACATAGGGTCCGCCATAACAACCTCCTGCAGTATAGAGTTCCATAGTCTCGCTGCTCTTAGAGAAAAGAACCTTTGTCTATGTTGATGGTAGCCTCTCCTCTATGCGTTGAGGATGTTCCCATGTCCTGGTCACAGGCCTTGGTATAAAAAGATTTTGGAGAGATCCTTGTACTGCCCATTCAGGCATTTGTACATTGTAATGAGGTCCCCCCTCAGTCATCTTTTTTCAAAACTCAATAATCCCAAATTTTGTAATCTGTCATTGTATTCTAGTCCCTTATTCCCCAAATAACCTTGGTTGCTCTCCTCTGCATCAGTTCCAGTTCTACTATGTCCTTTTTATACAGTGGTGCCCCAAACTGTATACAATATTCCATGTGTGGTCTGACCAGCGATTTGTATAAGGGCAAATCTATGTCCTTATCATGAGAATCTATTCCTCTCTTCATACATCCCATAAGCCGACCGAGTATAAGATGAGACCCCTAATTTTAACACAAAACTGGGAAAACCTATTGACTTGAGTATAAGCCGAGGGTGCAAAATGCATTGGTCACAGCCTCCCCAGCATATAGCCAGCAAGCCCCCTGTAGTATATAGCCTGTGATTCTAAGTGGCTAGTGAACTTAAGTGAGTTGAAAAAAGCGGAGTTTGAAAAAGAGAAGTCCACAGAACTGTAAGTAACCTACATTTTATATCTCTTGATTTATATACTCATCACAGTTTTGTTACTAGGATATGGTTAGCAAGATTGGTGGTATGCTCCAGTGCACACTCTGCCGCATGTATACACTGCTGGAGCAGGAGTTCCAGGATGAATACCGCTGTGACAGATGTGCCCATATTTTTCTACTGGAAGCTCGTGTTAGAGATCTGGAGGAAGATATTGCACGGCTGCGAGCAATTGACAATCTTGAGAGGAGTATGCTGCTCACTGAGCAAGAAATAAGTGGGGTAGAAGTGGAGGATGGAGAGGTAAGCCAGCAGGACCAGGTGGGTAGCTGGGTTACTATAAATAGAGGGGGTAGGAAGGGGTCAAAGAAAAGGAAGGCCAACTCTGACTCTGAACATCCAAGCAAAATTGCAAAATTGTGCAATGATGTAAGGACGTCAGTGTCAGAAATGGCAGCCCTAGCGGATCCTGCTCTCCCTCACAGCCGGGGGAGCAGACCAGCTAGTAGTAGGGTGGATGGGAGTGCAGGCAAGCCAAGGCAGCTAGTGGTTGTAGGGGACTCTATAATCAGGAAGGCAGATAGAATAATTTGTCGCCAGGACCGCCTCAACCGAATGGTTTGCTGTCTCCCTGGTGCCAGGGTTCAGCATGTGGTGGAAAGGGTGGATAAATTACTGGGAGGGGCTGGGGATGACCCAGCTGTCATGGTCCATGTTGGTACCAATGACAGAATAGATGGTAGGTGGAGGAGCCTGAAGAATAATTTTAAAGAACTAGGTTCAAAGCTTAAGGAAAGGACCTCCAAGGTAGTATTCTCCGGAATCCTACCTGTGCCATGCGCTACACAGAGCAGACAGCGGGAGCTCAGGGAGTTAAATGCATGGCTCAGATCCTGGTGTAGAGCAGAGGGATTTGGGTTTCTAGAGCATTGGGCTGACTTTTCACTGGGGTACAAGCTGTTTTCTGCAGATAACTTGCACCTAAGTGGAAGGGGGGCTGCTGTGCTGGGGGAGAAGATCCTAGCAGGGGTGGCGGAGTATTTAAACTAGGATCGGGGGAGGAGGAAAAGGAAAACACTGAAGGGGTAGACAGGTCAGAGAGGGGGCAGGTTATGTTGGTGGGTGGTGAGGTGGGCGGTGTATGTGGGACCAAGGCGGTGGATAAGGAGATCCACAAGTTGCAGAACAGTGGTGAGGATATATGTGCCAGTAAAATTACTTTAAATCAGATAAATAACTGTGGAAAATTAAATTGTATGTTCACAAATGCCAGAAGTATCACAGGCAAAATGGGCGAGCTTGAGGCTCTGATATTAGAGGAACAGTTAGATGTTGTTGGTGTAGTAGAGACATGGCTTGATGCATCGCATTATTGGGTTGTTAATATTCAAGGTTTTACACTCTTTCAGACAGACAGGGCAAATAGGAGGGGAGGTGGTGTATGTCTGTATGTCAGAAGAGACTTAAAAGCGATTGTGAATGAGTCAGTGGTCTCAGAAGAGTGTGAGAAGGCTGAAACTTTGTGGGTTGAAATTCAAAGCCAAGAGAGCTTTGAGAAAATTATTTTTGGTGTAATTTATAGACCCCCTAACATCTCTGAGGAAATAGAGGGTCACCTATATAAACAGATGGAGCGGGCAGCACAGGAGGGGACCGTAGTGATAATGGGAGACTTTAACTTTCCAAATATAAATTGGGGTCAGGGCTCGTCTTCATCTATGAAGGTGAAACATTTTATGAACATTCTTCAGGATAATTTTATGGTGCAGCTTGTAGAAGATCCCACAAGAGGTGACGCATTGTTGGACCTTGTGATTTCTAACAATGAGGAGATTGTCCAAAATGTCAGTATCAGGGAACCCCTTGGGAACAGCGATCATAATATAATTATTTTCCTCTTAAACTTTAAAAAGCAGAAACAGGTGGGAAAATCAAAAACTTTGAATTTTAAGAGGGCTAATTTCCAAAAATTCAGGGCTGCAATACAGGATATAGACTGGGATCAGATTCTGTCAAATGATGATACTAATGTTAAATGGGAGAAATTCAAATCTATCCTGGGTTTTTATACTTCTAAATTTATTCCAATAGGTTACAAGTATAGACGGGCTAGATTACACCCCGCGTGGCTTACAGCTACAGTTAAAAGGGCAATTAATGAGAAAAAGAGGGGATTTAAAAAATATAAATCTGACGGGTCACCAGAGGCTTTCAATACTTACAAAAAACTTACCAAAATCTGTAAAAAAGAAATCAAATCAGCCAAAATACAAAATGAAAGACAGGTGGCTAAAGATAGCAAAACAAATCCCAAGAAATTTTTTAGGTATATCAACGCAAAAAAAATGGGTCAGAACAGGTTGGACCCCTTTATTCTGAAAATGGGGCATTGGTGACTGGAGACCAAGAGAAGGCGGAGTTACTTAATAGGTTTTTTAGCTCCGTTTATACAATAGAAGAGAGAACTTCTGACGTGGGTGGTGCCAGTGCGGTTCATGCACCCTGTAATATAATAGACTGGCTAAATGTAGACATTATCCAATCTAAGCTCAATAAAATCAATGTGTACAAAGCTCCTGGACCAGATGGGTTACACCCCAGAGTTCTTAAAGAACTCAGTTCTGTTATTGCTGTACCACTGTCTAAAATCTTCAGGGACTCCATAATGTCTGGTGTGGTGCCAAGTGACTGGCGCAAGGCAAATGTGGTGCCAATATATAAAAAGGGCTCTAGAACTTCGCCTGGCAATTACAGGCCTGTAAGCTTAACTTCCATTGTGGGGAAAGTATTGGAAGGGTTAGTAAAAGACTATATACTGGAGTATGTGACATCAAATAGAATAATAAGTGATAGCCAGCATGGGTTTACTAAGAATAGAAGTTGTCAAACTAACCTTATCTGCTTTTATGAAGAGGTGAGCAGATGCCTGGATGGAGGAGCAGCTGTGGATATTGTGTTCTTGGACTTTGCAAAGGCATTTGACACTGTCCCTCATAGACGCCTGATGGGTAAAATTAGGGCTATTGGTTTGGCAGAAATCATTTGCAATTGGATTGAAAACTGGCTGAAGGATCGTATCCAGAGAGTTGTGGTCAATGATTCATACTTGGAATGGTCACCAGTTATGAGTGGTGTACCTCAGGGTTCTGTGCTTGGCCCCCTACTATTTAATATATTTATTAATGATATAGAGGTAAGAATTAATAGCACTGTGTCTATTTTTGCAGATGACACCAAACTGTGTAGTGTAATACAGTCTATGGAGGATGTTCATAGGCTGCAGGGTGACTTGGACAAACTGAATGTTTGGTCATCCACTTGGCAAATGAGGTTTAATGTGGATAAATGTAAGGTTATGCACCTGGGGGCCAATAATCCAAAGGCAAAATATGTCCTTGGGGGAGTAAATCTGGGAGAGTCCCTTGTTGAGAAGGACCTGGGGGTACTAGTGGATCATAAATTGAATAACAGCATGCAATGTCAATCAGCTGCCTCTAAAGCTAGTAGGATCTTGTCATGTATCAAAAGTGGTATGGACTCTCATGATAGGGATGTAATATTACCACTATACAAGGCACTGGTCCGGCCACACCTGGAATATGCTGTCCAGTTCTGGGCAGGGGCGCACCTGCCATGAGGCGAGTTGAGCATCTCGCCTCAGGCGGCGCGCTTCCCGCTCAGCGAGGGGGCGGCACCGGCCGGCACTGAGCTCCCGGGCCGGTACGGGACCGCGTTGCAGCCCTCCATCAGTCCACCTTGCTCCTTGACGCTGCCGGCACCGAGCTTCCGCCCCCCTGCATCAAAATCCTGCCGGCCGGCAACACTTTCCTGTGCTCAGTCTAGCACCATGCTCCCAATGTGCTGCCGCCCCCCACTCCCCCATACTTTCGCTCCCGCCCATACCTCCGCTCCCGGATGCCCCTCCGTTCCCTTCTCAACCCCTGCTCCGCTTATGACTCCCCCCCTACAGGCTCTCGGCTCCCTGCTTCCCCCGCCCCCGCTTCAGACTCCCTTCCCACTCTCCGCCCCCTCCAGGCTCTCGGCTCTCCGCTACCGGCTCCCCCTCCATCCAGTCTGAACCCCCGCTCACGCTCCCCCCCCTCGCTAGCTCTACTGCTACATGCCTCACCCAGTTACCGCTTAAGCATCAGGGCCTCTCCGGCCTCCGGATATGGTTCTACTATGACTCCCGGTGCCCCCTCCATTCCCTCTCCAACCATGCCTCCGCTTATGACTACCCCCTCAGAGATCTGCGCTCACCTGCTCACCAGCCCCCCCCCCCCCCCCACCCCACCCTCCAACGCCACGCTCAAGATCAGACTCCCTTTACATGTTTTGTTACGCTCTCCGCCCCTTCCAGGACTCTCGGATCTCCGCTACACGGCTACCCTCCATCAACTCTGAACCCCGACTCACGTTCCCCACCACCGGCTCTACTGCCTAACCTGCTCCCGTCCGCATCAAGCTCCAGGCTCGTTCACGCCTCCAGGTCTAGTCTACCTGATCAAAACAACCTTATAAAACCCCCTTGCCCCTCCGAGCTCCCGCACAGCGCCACCGCCCCGCCGCAGGACAGAGGCCGACTATACCAAGAACAGAGTAAGCGTACTTTCTCTTATACATAATATGTGTCAGTATAGATGTAATATGTGTATAGATATATATATATCTGGAAATGATGTATATGTAATATGTGTATATGTGCCTATATGCTATATGTAATAATCGTGTAATATGTTTAATATAAGTGTAAATATGTGTATATATATAATATATATGTGTAATATGATGTTTATATATGTATAAATGTGTGAATATATGCTAATTATGTAGAATTGCTATCTATGTAATATAGCTGTGTTATATATAATATGTGTTAATGGCTGTGTATATAGGTAATATGTAATGTGTGTATATATATATATATGTAATATGTGTGTAGAATTATGTGCTGTAATATGTATGTTTATATATGTATAATATGCTGTGATATATATGTAATATGTGCACTGACGGCTATTGTATATATATACTACATATATATATATATATATATGTGTGTGTGGTACATTATATGTGGTGTGTGTACAATCTATGTGAATACGTGTAGTATATATATGTGTAATATGGTGGTGTAGTATAGTATATCTATAGATGTAATAGTGTGATATATATTATATGTGTAATATGGTGGTGCTGTGTGATGTGTGTATATATATATATGTGAGTAATATGTGTGTGTGCGTGTGTGTGCTGGTGGTCTATATATATTATGGTATATATGCTGTATAGTAATATACTATAATAGATAATGTGTGTGTAAATAGGAGAGTGTATATATATATATAGTGTGTAATATGTGGTGATATATATATAATATGTGTAAATGTAGTGATATATATATATATATGATGTAAATATGATATGTATATATTATATGTGTAATATGGTATATATATAGTATATATATATTATATATATATATATATATATATGTAGTGTGTAATCTGTCTCATGTATATCATGGTGTATTGTTAATATGTGTATAATATGTGTGTGTAATATGCTGTTATATATCTATAGTGAATTATGTAGTAGTATATATATGTGATAATATGTGTATGTATATTATATATATATATACTAATGTATATGTAGTATATAATATGTGTAATATGTGTGTATATATATTATGTGTGTGTGTAATATAGTGTGTATATAGGATAATTAAGTTAATATGTATTATATATTATATATAATATTCAGTGTGTAATATACGTACTATGTGTATATATATGTGTAACTATGTATAATATAAATATGTATATTATATATATATCTAATGTGTGCTAGATGTTTAATTCATGTGGCGTATATATGTATATGTGTATAATATAATGTAATATGTTTATATGTAAGGTGCATTTATAATGTTGCTGGTGGATATGCTGTATCATGCTCTTGGTCATGCTGTATCTATGCTGTATGTATATGCGAGCTTTGTACGACATGTGGTGGTATTCTGTATTATTTTATACTTACTTGGTGCGCCGTCTCGATAGCATTTATACTACATGGCGGTACGCTGCCATGCATTTTATATTAATATAGGGTGAGTAACTACGACGATGTGTGCAACTATGCCAGTTATCTTATACTTACATGCCGACGTACAATGAATGCATTTGGTATTGCTTTATTTTTAACCAAAACAAATATGAGGGATACTGAGTCCTGACACTCCCTCGATATATCACAATTATATGGCCGCGGGGGCGTGGGGGCGTATACTCTTGGCTAGCCCTCAGGCAGCAGACAGATTGAGTACACCCGGGTTCTGGGCACCCGCGTAATAAAAGGATGCCACCAAATGCCGAGCGGGAGAGGAGTTCAAAGAGAGCCACAAAAATGATAAGGGCGTATGCAGACGGTCTTGCGGGGGCCCCTCTTCTGGCATTATGAGCGAAGATTAAACACTAGATTGATTTAAGTCTGCGAAACGAGCGACTATGAGGGGAAATGATTAACTTTATTAAATATATGCAATAGCGATCCATACAAAAATATGCAGTGGGAAGTTGGTTCAGATAGATCAATCCAAAGACGAGAGCGAGGCACGTCATCCGTTCTAGCGCAGAAAAGCAGGTTAATCACGGAGGCACGACAGGCTTTTTTACTATGAGAAGGCCCGTCAATACTGTGAGAATAGTCCCGGCACCTCAGGCGCTGGGCACGCAGAGACAGCAGAGAGCGGAAGAAAAAAAAGATGAAAAAGAAGAAGGGAAGAAGTAAAGGGGGAAAAGAAGAGAAAAAAAAATCCTCGCCAAAAAAACAGACAGAAAAAAAAAGAAAAGAAAAAAAAAAACTAAAAAAAAAATGGGCTCTAGATGCCTTTTACCTAATAACATTGATGGTTATTGTTATATAGAATTGTTTACCCCTAAAGCCGCTTCCTCATCAATCCCAATACCTTACTTGGATGACTGATGCGACACAGTGTTATTTTTAACCGTATAAACTATGAAAACTATGAAAAAACTAGCGTGGGCTGAATAGATCACGTTAAAACTGATACCCATTGTAGTTAGGATCACGAGAACTCTTTGATTGCTGCGCGGCGCCAAGGTGTGATACCAAAACTGGATATTAGGGGTGCTTACAATCTATCCAGCAGAATCGCAAAGGGGAAGAGTGAAGACGGCGTTGAATACCCGAGGCTGACGGCATTTTGACATATTTAGTAATCCCTTTGGACGTGTGTAATGCCCTGCAATGTGTAGTCAGAATTTCGTTAATGACATTTTCGCGGACCTCGCCCTACTATACATGTGTCGTGCGTCTACCTGGATGACATCCCGGTGTACTATCCGGACCTGAATCCACAGAGGACACGTACGCCAAGTTCTTGATCGACTTCGTGCCACCATCTCTACGCCAAACTGGAGAAATGCCAGTTCACCGCCCACGCCAGCCATCTGTTGTATATATCCTGCCAGCCCCCTGTAATACATAGCCTGCAGCCCCCTGTAGTATTTTGCCTGCCAACCCCCTGTAGTATATAGTCTCCAGCCCCCTGTAGTATATAGCCTGCCAGCCCACTGTAGTATATAGCCTGCCAGCCCCCTGTAGTATATAGCCTGCCAGCCCCCTGCATTATATTGGTACCACATTTACTATGCGCCAGTCTTGTGGAACAGAACCAGTCCTCAGGGAATCTTCAAATATTAAAAATAACAGACTGTCTATCACGCAGAACCCGGGGGTGTATGCTATCTGGCTCTGGTGATTTGTCTATTTTAGTGGTTCAAAAAAAGTAAACAAACGTAAGAGTTATCGTGGGAAGCTAAGTAAACACAACCGCTGTAGCCAATGTCAAAGGAGACCTCTATTAGGGTCACAAAATGGTGGATGGTAATATATAATATAATATAGGGACTATTATATTATATATTACCATCCACCATTTTATCCTAAACAGCGACATTAGGCAAAGAGGATGGAATGTTCATCGTATCAGTCAATTTTCGAAAAGAAAAAACTATCACAAAATAAAAGCCAATAAGAGAAGAGGTGTGTTCTTAGATATTTCTGCATAGAGAAGGGTTAAAAACATGAATAATAGTTGATATTATCCCATTATCTGTGAGGTGCAGCAGCTCCTGTGTGCAGCAAATTCTCCCTGTAGCCTGATGGCTAAGAATCTGGAGGGGGGCACACTTCAGGGGGCTATATGTTGGGCTCTGTGACACACAGAACCTCACTTCTTTTTTCCTATGAAAGAAGAGAGTCTCCTCCTTTTTATGAATCTAAATGTGTGTTTCTAAGAGTCAGGGAAATATTAACTGTTAAACTGCATTTGGGAGTGATTTTTATACATAAAAATGGCACTTGATATTCTCACTTTAAACATGAATATCTCTGGATCCATAGCACCTAGAAACAAAATTCAAGATTCATTTGAAAGAAGAGATTCTCCCATTTCAGGCCCTACCCATAGTGCCGGCACTGGCCACAGCCTTACCTCTTCATGCTCCAGCAGTGCACCCTGTGGCTTGGCATCGGAGCACCTCTAACTGGCACTGGCCAGCCACTGACCTATTAAATAGCTGGCCTCTTCCTGTGACCTCTGCCAGATCTTTGTGCCTCATGCCCAAGAGAAAACTTGTTCCTTATGTACTGCGCTTGTTTTGTGATTTCCTGTTATGACCCTGGTTCCGTTCCTGACTGCGCTCCTCTGCTGCCAGCCCTGACCTTCTGCCATTGACTTCGGTCAGATGCTGTCCATCTTGACCTCCTGCCTGTCCCAGGCCACCACTGCAAGCAAAGTCACTCTGTGGAGCAACATTGTTGTATCCCGCCGCAGCAAGTCCAACCCACTTTGTGGCTCTAGTGAAAACCGGTTGCCACTTAGATTCTGCTCCCAGGTGTCGGCTTACGTCATCTCTCATGGTAGTAAAGTGGGTCCACTACCCCTGATCATGACAAAACCCCTAGCAATATTTTATTATTCTTTTTCCCTCCCCTTATCTCCACCCATAGGGACTCCACATTTACATTTGCGCCACCTATGTCCTCTCGCACGACAGGCTTGAGGCAAGATTTCACATATAAACAAATCCCTCCCCCTTTTTATTTTATACAATCATTTCTAAAATTACTATAACCATCTATTGTAACAGACCAGTTATAGCTATTGTCCAGCCATGTCTCACTGATACCCACTATATCAAATTTGCGCTCCAACATTAAGAGTTCCAGTTCCTCCATTTTGTTTGTGAGGCATATGGCTTTTGTGTACATGCACTTTTCTCTATCCCTATTCCTTTTGTTCTTATACCCTGATCTTATACAAGCCCTTCTTCCTTCCCCATGTACCATGACTCTTCCCAGTTCTCTTTCTACAATGCCTTCTTTCCCTGCATGAGTGCAGATGCCCTCTCCCCAAGTCTCTAGTTTAAACACTCCTCCAACCTTCTAGCCTTTTTTAACCCAAAACCGCTGCATCCTCCGCATTGAGGTGCAGCCCATCCCTACGGTAGAGCCTGTAGCCAACAGCAAAGTCAGCCCAGTTCTCCACAAACCTAAAGCCCTCTTTCTTACACCAACTTTTGAGCCACTTATTTTCCTCCCTAATCTCCCACTGCCTTTCTGGTGTGGCATGTGGTACAGGTAGTATTTCAGAGAAAACTACCTTTGTGGGCCTGAGCTTATGGCTAAAATCACTGAAATCATTTTTAACGGCCTTCCACCTACCTCTTACTTTGGCATAGGTGCCAATGTGGACCATGACCGCTGGATCCTCACCAGCCCCCCAACCCGATCTGCAACATGCCGAGCACCCAGCAGACAACACACTGTTTGGCATGCACGTGACAGATTGCCATGTCTGTTCCCTTAATAATGCACATATTTGACCTTTCATGTGTTCCTTCTTCCTGGAGCAGAAAGTCCCCTGGTTCCTAGAGGCCATGTCTTGGCAAACGTATTTCCCCATATCAGGACTAGACTCCTTGCAACTCTTCCCTCTACACCGCCTTCTACCCAACTAGTTGCCTCCTCACTCTGCACCTTCATACTACCATTCACACACCCATCTTCCCCAGAGAGTTTGTGACCCAGGAGCAGCAAACTTTGCTCCATACTGTCAATTGCCTGCAACCTTGAAACTTGCTCATTTACTTCCAGAATCTGGGCTTGCAGATGAGCTATTTTCACACATCCCACAGAGTAGTATTCTCCCTCAAACGGTTGGTCAAGGAAAGCATACATGGCCCAGGACATACACTGAGTAGCATTGCCACTTATGAAGTCCAATGTATTAATAAGGAATACAATAGAAAATATGGAAGAAAAGAATTTATAGAAAAAGTGTAGCACAAACAAAACCATCCCTCAATATTAAGTCCCATTTTGGAGACTCGCTTATCTGTTTGCTATTAAATAGGTTATGTGCCAAAATAAGCCGTTACGTTCACTGCAACAAGACCTGGCTGTAAAACCACCAGACAAACTGACCATAGAAGTAAGTGACCTGGGCTTCTATATCTGGTGGGAGGCACTGGTGGCTATTGCATCTGGGGGCAGTCTCTGTAACTGGTGGTTACCGTAACTGGGGACAGGCACTGACGGGTGTCTTCAGGCAGGTATGCAAGTGAAGTGAAGCCTCTTCTACTTCAAGTCCAGGCAGTGGGATGAGCAGAGCTTTCTTTGTCTAACTTCCCAATGAAATGTGCAATGTTTGGGTTCTAGGCCCTGTGACTGGTGGATACTGTAACTGGGATAGGCCCTGTGGTGCCTACTTTTACTTGGAGCAAGCACTGTGACTTTGGGCTATTGTAATTAAGGTGATGAATGGTGGCTACTGTATCTGGGGCCAGGCACAGGTGGCTACTGTAACTGGAACCAGACACCGTCCCTGGTGGCTACTGTAACTAAGGGCAGGCACTGGTGCCTACTGTAATTGGAAAAAAACACTGTGACTGGTGGTTACTTTATCTTGGGGCAATTTGTGGGACTGGTGGCTACTCTAACTAGGAGAAGGTGCTGAGACTGGCGTCTATTGTAACTAGGGGCAGACAAGGGGCTCACAAGTGGACCCAGGACCCAGAAGCAGCAGGAGTCAGCTGTATATCACCGCTGACTTTCCACCCTAACACCCGCAATTGGAGCTGTCTCCAATTGCAGGTGTTAACCCCTTAAACATGACATGTCAAGAGATCTGGTCCTCTTGAGGGCAGCCCCCAGGGTCTGCCAAGTGCCCCGGGGCTGCCCGATCAATCTTGCAGTCAGAACTTTTCTGGGTTTGACTGTAAACTGTCTGCATATGGGTTTAAACCAGTTCAGGTCCCTACACCAGTTCAAGTCCCTAAAATGATGCATATCAATCTGCATAATAAAACCTGCACCATTATTGTTCCTGCACAAAATTTCAGAAAAAATTAGATTTTTCATCAATACCCTTAAAAAATGCTCTTAAAAGTGATCAAATATATTATGCATCCCAAAATAAGACCGCTAAAAAGAACAACTCTTCTCACAAAAAATAAGCCCTTAACCAGATTTGTCAGCCGCAAAATAAAAAAGTGAAAGTTTTTAGTGAAATTAGTTTTTTTTTCAGTACAATTGGGAAAAAATATAAAAGCTATATAAATGATGTATTGTTGAAATGTTGGTGACCCATAGAATAAAAATAACATATAATTTTATGGTATGGTGAATGGCCATATAAAGCTATAAAATCTTATCAAAAACTGATGCTTTTGGTTAATAGAGTTAATAGAATTTCATCAATAGCCCCAACTATAGATTCCCCAAAATGATGTACCGGAAAAGTGTGTCTCACCCCGCTAAATATAAGCTCCTATATGTCCAAATTAAAAAAAAAAAAGCTGTGCACCCATAAAGCAGTTTAACACACATGGGATATCAGCAAACTCAGGAGGAATAAGATATTAAACTTTGTGGAGCTTTTCGTCATTTAATCTATTGTAGATGTTTAATTGGTTGGCTAAAATGAATGTATTGTCTAAAAAAAATTCTAAAAGTTCTAAATGGCACCTCCATTCTACGAAACACCTAAAGGGTTAATAAACTTCTTTAAAGGTGTTTTTTCATACAATGAGGGATGTAGTTTCTATAATGGTGTAATTTATGGAGTTTTACTATTATTTAGACCTCTTAGTCACTTGAAAGCTGAGAAGGTGCCTCTAAACATAGGTTTTGGTGATTTTTTGAAAAAATGTGAGCCACATAACATTCTAGTGAAAAAAAGCTTTAAAAATGGAGAATCTTTCAAAATTAAACACAAAAGATATCATCCAAATTTTGAACATTATATAAAGCACAATGGGGGGGATGTACTAACGCACTTGAACCACAATTCTGGTGGTTTTGCGGCTAAAACACAGTGTGAAAAGCCTTACGCCACATTTATCAAGGCTTTTTAGACCTGTTTTTAGCCATTATCGACTTGTCCGACTGAAGAGGCGTGGCCTTCGGAAAAGGGGCTTGGCTTGGTCTACAAGGGGCGTGGTCGATTTTAACATTCCGTGCGGCAAAAATTTTTGGCGCAGAGTTCAGACCACTTTAAACTGGAAACCGACAGTCTTATCCTACACCAGACGGAACTTGGGACACATTGATAAATCCCCCCCCCCCAATGTGTTACGAGAAAACAATCCCAAAATCCCCTGGATATGTTAAAGCATTCCAAAGTTATTACCACTTATAGTGACACAGGGCAGATTTGAACTATATGGCTGTGTCCTTGACGACAAAAATAGGACTCTTGATAGGGTTAAAGAAACACTTTTCACCTAATGATAAATTCAGTGTAATTATAATCCCCCAATGGTGTAAATAGCTTTTAAGCCAAATGGAAACTGCATAAATCCATCTGTAGTCCACATTTGGTTTGTCTTAATTGGTTCAAAATTATGTCATAGTTTACTTAACTACTTGGCCTTTTTTAGATTTTTCACTTCCATTTTTCACTCCCCACCTTCAAAAATCTATAACTTTTTTATTTTTCCACGTAAAGAGCTCTGTGATGGCTTGTTTTCTGCCTAACAAATTGCACTTCATATCAACGGTATTTAATATTCAATGCCGTGTACTGGGAAGTGGGAAAAAAATTCCAAATGCAGTGAAAATGGTGAAAAAACACATTTGCGACATTTTCCTGTGGGCTTGGATTTTACAGCTTTCACTGTGTGCCGCAAATGACCTATCTAATTTATTCTTAGGGTCGGTACGATTATGGGGATATCAAATTTGTATAGGTTTTATAATGTTTTCATACATTCATAAAAATTAAAACCTCCTGTATAAATGTTTTTTTTTATTTTGTCATCTTCTGGCGCCAATAACTTTTTCATACTTTGGTGTACGGAGCTGTGGGTGGTGTCATTTTTTGCGAGTTTTGATGACCTATTCATTGCTATCATTTTTAGGACTGTATGACCTTTTCGACTTTTCCGTTATGGGGTTAAACACAGTGAAAAAACGTTATTATATTTTGATAGATTGGGCATTTTCGGACGCGGTGAAACCTAATGTATTTATGTTTTTTACTGTTTATTTGTATTTATATCAGTTCTAGGGAAAGGGGGGTGATTTGAATTTTTAGGGTTTTTTTATAATTTATTTTTTAACTTTTTTTTATTTTTACTTTTACTATTTTTCAGACTCCCTAGGGTACTTTAACCCTATGTTGTCTGATCGATTCTATCATATACTGCCATACTACAGTATGGTAGTATATGGGGATTTTTCTCCTCATTCATTATAATGTGCAATTAGCACATTGTAATGAATGGGTTAAAACGAGACAGCTTTGGGCCTTCATGAGACCCCAAGCTGTCATGGCAACGGATCGCTGCTCTAATTCTCACCCCGATAGGCTGGCTTTCAGTAATTTCACATAAAATGGTTATCTTTGTTATATGTTAATGAGCAGAGGCAACCGAGGCATGAAGTAGCCACGCCATAGCTCGGGCGTAAAGCTACTCCATGCCCCAGTAGCGTGAGTTAATTTGCCTACCAGCACGTCTTCAACAATCTCCCTCCTTCAGCTGTGGCCTCCTCCAAAAATCACCAATATCCGCACGTCTAGTAGAAAAGAATGAATCTGGCGCATGAACATATCGGTGGCTTCTGAATGAGGCAGTGCACCTGATAATGATGGCGCACTGGCAGGCGATCAACTCAGGCTACTGGGGCATGAAGTAGCCATTACTCTCGGTCCATGGCGCGGCTACCCCATGCCCCCAGAAGCCTCTGCCCATCATTTACATAACATAGATCACATTTTTATGTGAAATTAGTAAATTGAAAAACACAATTGGGGTGAGAATTAAAGCAGGAACCTACCATCATATCTACCTTAGTAGGTAGATAGGTTATGGTAGGTTTCATTTTAAGATTTTCTCTGTTATTGTTAAGGGAATCTTCAAACTACTGACATTATATTTTCAGACTATAGACCCCTGTTGATTTGAATAGGTGAGCATTAAAGGGGTTGTACACTTTAAGCAAATAATTGATGTTGTATATGTAAGGAAAAGTTATACAATTTTCTAATGTCCTTTTTGTATCATTTCCTCATGGTTCTCTAGATCTCTGCTTGCTGTCCTTCTATAGAAAGCTTCTATGTTTACTTCCAGTGGATAGAATCTGTCCATGGTCATGTGATGCATGAACCATTGGTATCACAAGGCTCTGTTTGCTCTCTGTGATACTTATGTACAAATGGGAAAAGATGTGAGGCGGGGAGGGGGGGGCTGTAGGTTTTGATATTTTATTATTTGATATTTGCTGTGATAGATTGAGTTTCCTGACACGTGTTTCAGGGGCGGCCAGATCCAGTAGCCTTTTATGTGATCTAATTTGATTGACAATTTCTTAAGACAATTACTTAAATAAAATTAATAATGTGCATGTGCTAATATATAATGGAAATGACAATTTATGTATTTAATTGTGAAGAATCGCTGCATCATAATTTGTAATATCTATGACGGGCTTAGCTAAATAGCTCCATCAGGGAAATCAGTATATTCAGCTTAAAAAAAATATCACCATTGACAAGATTGTGCTGATGATATTCAGATAGTGTAAGACAAGATCTAAATATGACTATGTTAAGATATATCATATAAAAATGTGTGCATCCAAATATGTCAATCTGTTTACACACTATGAGAAGTAGTTGTGCCATGGAATAAGCAACTGACCGCATTTATATTATTTATGCTAGTTATCGTAACATAATTAGGACTTGTTTTATAAATGAAAAGAGGGAGTTTTAGACGTAGATAAGGATAAAATATTCATCACAGAAAGCATCTGAAATGGAGTTTGGTCTCAAACTCCCCACTTTATATATCCATCTGTAAAAGCTATTTTAAGGAACAATATTTTTTCTATGTATCTGATAATACCTGGCAGTACACCGCTGTATACTGTTGGAGACTTTGATCTCCACCCGTGCCACCCGTGCACTGGAACCAAGCCTGTCTCACTACAGTCTCTTAGCAAGGTTGCTATAATGAAGGATATTTGACTGATTATGCTATAAAGAGAGATATTCAAATAATAAAGGGGACCTCGCCTTTTCCAATTGGCTGACAATATCAGCCAATGTGACACTGTGCAGCACAACAAGTACAGATGCTATACAGAATTGTGATATATTATTTTATGTACTACTAGGAGATACAATGATATAAATTATTTTCCAAATATCCTCTGTGTGATATTAATGGCACATGCACCTGAATGTCCATCACATGACATGAAAATGGATTTCTATCTAGTGGAAGTAACCTTAGAAGCTTTCTGTAGAAGTATAGCAAGCAGTGTTCTAGAAAATCATGAGGAATTGATACAGAAAATGGAAAATTGTATATAACTGTTTCTTACACAAACCATATCAATTATATTCTGAAAGTGGACAATCCCTTTAAGTACTCTTCTTTGTTTACACAGCATGCTTGGGTTAAGACTGACCCACCAGAATACCAAATGTTTCTCCAGTTGGCCTACCCATAAGTAAACCCCAGCCGTCAGGCTGAATGCTCCATATTATTTCATTTTATATTATTATCATTTATTCTGGTGGACCTAAGAAACTATAGTCTCACAGAGTGCATACTGTTCACATACTAGATACTAGGTTTGCCCAATTGTCTCTTGTTATTCTAAGATTCCTTCAAATAGTTCATGGGGGAGGGGTTACCAAGAGCTGGAATCCTCACTGATCTCACTGGTGATTTATTATAAGGATAAAGTATGCCCCCAAGTTTTATTAAGAGGTCTTAGAATTTATAATCATTTTTTTTTGTACACATGTATGAATATGTAAAACAGATCACCTCAGGTAAATTGATACAAGCTCAAGATATTACCTTCCATAATATTTAATAAATTGGTAGCTCCATTACAGGTAGACCACTTTCCACAAAAAGTTTGCTAGGTGCAGTTTTGATATATGGTGATGATGCTGGATTTGAAGTACTGCTGCCAAGCTCCTTGATAACTAGAGAACCCAGGTAAGATTTTTTGGCTTTTATGTTAATCTGTATTTTTAATGGGTCCTTACAAAAAAGGAGCACTGCTGCTTTCTCCCTAATATAGCACCACCCAGATCCATGGGTTGTGTATGGTTTTGCAGTTAAACTCAATTAACTTCAATTAAGATGAGCTGCAATGCCATAAACAACGCAGGGACATTTGAGGTGTTTCTGGGAAACAGAATCAGAAAGTTAAAGTGTTAATCCCATTTTAGGCATTCACAATTCAGATGGAAATATCCCTGCCTCTGCCTCCTTCAGGGGAGCTGGACATTGTAAAAACAGTAGATAACAATACAACTCATCCTATTGCCATAACTGGTGCCCTTGTGGTCAGGAGTAGTAGAGCTTTTTTTTGCCTTAATACCTTTTTGAGCTTTATTAAGGACCCATTGTACCTTTATAATAAATTTGATATATTAAAGAATTAATCACAGTATATTAGCTATTAGTAAACGTGCAATTAGCTACAGGTCACCATAGATCAGAAAACTTGAACACACCATCATCCAGAACAGCTTTTCAGTGACTTTTGCTATACTGTGAGTATTTATTCTAGTCTTCTTGCTCTTTTTAGAAAATCATCCTTCTTAATGCCACTATCTATGGTTAAAGAGCACCTGTCATCAGCTATTACACCACTAAACATACAGCACCCTAAGTTAGATATGAAATATCATTTTCTTTTTAAATCCAATCTTTTTTATAGAAGTTTTTTGAGTTTGTCAACACAAACATACCCATCTCCTAAGCCACTGACATATGATTTTAGGATTCCCTCTTTTATGTTTTATCTAGCCATTTAAACACTGAAAATGCATATATAAACGAGCTTAAAAGTGTCCCTGTATCCTGAGATGCCTCACTTTTTGTGGCTGTAGCTCTACAGTAGCTACCAATAGTACATGGTATCATAGCACAGATGAGAACCTCATCTTTCAAATCCAATCAGGATTGTGGTTTTGAGTGCTGCAGAGCTGGAGATACAGGCAGTTTTAACACAAACGGGGAATGCTATAAACCATATTACCTTAGGCTGTTAGTTCAGTGGTATAAAAACCACTTTATGTGGTTGCCTCAAAGAAATTTATATATACTGTAAAACAAATTGTAGTATATTTTAAAAAATTGGATTTTTAACCATTAGTTTATAGGCAGACACATTTTCAATACTCACATGAAGTAAAGTCTGAAAAACAAAGTAAAAAGAAAAACTATTAATACAATATTGTACAACATGAAAATATCATAATTCCATAATATTAGTCTATAATACTCATATTTATGATGTACTAATAAGTAACCTCATTGTCAAAGTTATGATAAATATTTAAAGCTGAGACATTACACGGGAACTACTGTCAGTAATTGTTTCAGAGACAACAATAAAAAATATAGATAATCCATATGAACCACTTACTTTGTGAAAGACATGCACTGAAGCAGATAGCCAGGGTAACGGCCCCCAGCAAGAAGTTAATTGCCCTCATACTGTTTGCTCAGCCCTATAAAAGAAACAGAGACATCTACATTTACGAAATTGTAATAATTGTAATATTAATATGATCAAAATATTCAACAGTGCATATAAAAAACTAAATCCTATATAAATTGGAAAGAGTTTATTACACGGTTAGAAAATGTCCTTGAACTGACAAGCCACCAAGGGCAGTTGATTGATTTTCTCTTCTCTGAGCTCCAATAGTTCAAATGCCACAAAAATGCTTAAATAAGAAAAAAACTGAAAAACAAGTACTGCAGCGAAAAATCTTTTCATATATTTTCAGCTATCTCTATTTTTTATTTATGCATATACCTATTTTTCCATCTTCATATTAATTGATATTTCTCAATGTCTATCTATGACGCTACCTAGATCAGATTACCTCATATAAACATATGAAAATTTTAATATAGACCATGTATGTCTAGTCACAGCCCTGACCACAGATTTCTGTTAACATCGTAGCCAAAAAAAGCACAAAAAAATAAATGAATAAATGACAGGCAGACCATGCCTCTTATCCCCCAAAAATTCTCAATTATTACATTACATATTGCTTAGTAGTTTGTGGCAAAAGACTCTGCAAAAAGAAGTCAAGTCATATTTAAAGTTGAAAATTAAGTTGAAATTTAATTTCTATTCTAAATATTTAAAACCTTACAGCAATATTATTTTTTACAAACATTTTGTTTCATAAAATTAATGTGCAGGATTAACAGAAAATGTACAAATGTTCAGCACTTTGCATGCAAAGGTAAGATAAGGCTTTGCCCACATCCCTTACCTTGTTTCAGTTGTACGTGTAACCGGTCAGTGTCACTTGTTCATCTGGAATAGGACTTAAATTCTTAGCAAGATGAAAACATTTACTTAAAACATTTCACCAATCAGTATTTGTGACCACACCTGGGATAACTGGAATAGTACAAATAGTACTAAACGCTCCCTCCACCTAAAGGCGACTTGCTAAAATGTATACTCATGTAGCATCAACCTTTTACGTTAGTATCAGTCTCAGATTTCACAAAATACCCTACAGCCAAAATATTTAAATAACTAGCCTTTAAATTATGTTACCAAAGGATCATTAAATCATGTGTTGTACAGCACAAGATCAAATAAATTGAATTGACTAGGGTGTATGACATTTGTTATTTCATCATTCAGATTCTGAGGTATGAAGAAGCAATTATACAGAGATTGTTTTTATAAAATACGGGCTATATTGAGTTTTTAGTTTTACCCATAAAAATATATTTCCTCTTTTCATTGCAAATAGAACAGATATAATGTATATATTACAGCACACTGAATTTCATGTTAACCAGATTGCCAAGGATGCTCCTTCTCAAAGCAGAAAAGGTGAAACTGAAGCTGGGATGCCAAACTATGAAGACCCTATCTGCTTTTTAAGTGCAGGGTGCAGTCACTCATGCAGTATGATAACTCTCCTAGCTGGTTTTCTGTGGTCCATTCACATGCCCCTGCCCCGGACATAGAGTTGCAAGATTCCCAAATGATTGAGCTGGAGGATAAGGCTATGGATAGCTGATAAAACAGATACAACATTATAATAATGTAGCTCTGCCCCCTCTATGGCTCCTTCAGCTTTTGCTTCCTCTCTGCAGGAGATGATGATGCAATCACTTTGGCAGAAACCTGGGAAGCCACAGAGTGGCACAATGATACAGTGTTGAGGTGGCGGTAACCTGTTAAGCCACAGAGTGGCACAATGATACACTGTGGAGGTGGCCTCAGCAGCAGCAGGAGCCCACAGAGTGGCACAATGATACAGTGTGGAGGTGGCGTCAGCAGAAGCAGGAGCCCACAGAGTGGCACAATGATACAGTGTGGAGGTGGTGGCAACCTGGTAAGCCACAGAGTGGCACAATGATACAATGTGGAGGTGGCGGCAACCTGGTAAGCCACAGAGTGGCACAATGATATAGTGTGGAGGTGGTGTCAGCAGCAGCCCATGGAGTGGCACAATGATACAGTGTGGAGGTGGCGGCAACCTGGTGAGCCACAGAGTGGCACAATAATACAGTGTGGAGGTGGCGTCAGCAGCAGCAGGAGGAGCCCACAGAGTGGCACAATGATACAGTGTGGAGGTTGCGGCAACCTTGTAAGCCACAGAGTGGCAAAATGATACAGTGTGGAGGTTGAGTGTCAGCACAGAGGAGGAGCCCACAGAGTGGCCAACCTGATAAGTGGGAGGTTTGCGGCAACCTTGTACGCACAAGAAGTGTGACAAAATGATTATAGTGTGGAGGTGGCGTCAGCAGGAGCAGCAGGAGCCACAGAGTGGCACAATG
The DNA here is from genome assembly GCA_019512145.1 of Engystomops pustulosus. Taxonomy (NCBI): domain Eukaryota; kingdom Metazoa; phylum Chordata; class Amphibia; order Anura; family Leptodactylidae; genus Engystomops; species Engystomops pustulosus. Next base: position 155,893,598 of record CM033642.1, read on the forward strand.
ATACAATGTGGAGGTTGCAGCAACCTGGTAAGCCACAGAGTGGCACAATGATACCATCTGTGACTCTGAGGGGCTCCCAGCCTCCATCTCCACTGTACACTGCCATGGTGCTTCTGGGTCCTCTGCCTCATTCTCTACCTTCTCCATATGTTCCTGCTCCTTCTCTCTTGTAACATGAATGGAAAAACCATTTCACCAGACTATGCTTGTGCTCCATTGTCCTCCTCCTCCTCCTCCAGTTTCAGCCCCCACCAGTTCAGGCCATGAGATGTAGTCTACCACTTCTCAGTGCCCTGAACAGAAAGTTTTTGCAGCATCATGTCCAGGACCTGAAGCAGTGGACTGACATTATTCATCCCGCAGTCCTGGCTACTGACAAATAACGTGGCCTCTTCAAAGGGCCTGAGCAAATGGCAGTTGTCACACATGAGCTGCCAGTGGATGACATCAAAGTTACACAGGGAAGTACTCCAGTCCGCTTGCCTCATCAAAAAATCAATAATGGTTTTTCTCTGTTCATACAGGCAGTCTAACTATGGAGTGCGTATTCCAACGGGTGGAAAACATTGCATATCAGACTATGTTAGGCGGGCCATTCTGACACTGCAACTCGAGGAGGTTGTTGTGCTTGGCTTTGTAAGCAATGGCTGAGTGAGTGCACAGTTTTTTCTTGGCCACTTGTTGAATGTCCTATGCAGATGGGTGGAAGACTTGAGGAACCTGCTTGGACAACCAAATTGAACATGTGCGCCATTCAGGGGCATGGGGCATCCCTACTCGTTGTGCAGTGCGGGACTTCACAATGTTCCCTCCCATTGTCCGTCACCATGGTTACGATTTTCAGCGTTGCGGGGAGAACGTCACAGATTCTTTCTTGTTGCATGACGCGGAGCATTTCTCTCCCTAATTACTTTGTTCGCCAGGACAAAACCAGGTGTATCAACTGCGTGACAACCTGGCCGGGCACTGGCGCAGGAGCAGTAGTTTAACAACGTGGAGGAGAAAGTGGCGTCTCTTGTTCAAGTTGGTGTGGCACATTCACCCAGTGGGCCGTAAAGGAAATGTACTGGCCCTTACCGTAGTTACAGCTCCACACGATAAGCTCAAGGACTGGCCCACCTTCTGTTTTACATATTTGTGAAGGGCTGGCACTGCCTTTTTGGAAATAAAATTGCGGCTTGGAACTCTCCACCTCAGTTTTTGGCACAAGCCATAAGTTTTCTGAGAAGGTTGCAGAGTCACGACCTTGAGAGGGAGAGACGCTTACCAACAACTTAGACAAGAGCACGGTCAGCTGCTGCAGAATGGCTGACTCCATACAGTTGTCTCCTTTATCGGCCTCCGCTCATACTGCTGCCGCCATGCATAGCGAGGAGCAGGAGCATCTGGACCGGGAGATGATGTCAAAGACAAACAGCTCACTTCGGCAGAGGTGGAGTCTCTGACTGGCTGAAATGGCATGTGTGCTACTAGATGCTGCTGCTGTTGCTGCAACGGCAGGATGGACCACCACATCTGTTCCACGTTTCTCCCAGACCAATGGATGGTGACGCTGCATGTGTTGAAGCAGGGCCGTGGTGCCAACGGTAGCTCCCTGGCCACGCTTCACTTTCTGCCTGCAGATTCTACATATACAAATGCTCGGCTCCTCTGGTGTCTTAACAAAAAGCTGCCACACCGCCGAAAATCACTGTATAAACTTTGTGGATTTGACACATATTTCTTGCTCTCAACTTTAGCAACACAAAAGTATGGGAATTTGCGTTATCCAGATACCCCACAACAGACACCCTGTAATTGGAGCATAAATCACTGTATAAACTTTGTGGATTTGACACGTATTTCTTGCTCTCAACTTTAGCAACACAAAAGTATGGGAATTTGCATTATCCAGATACCCCACAACAGACACCTTGGGAGAGGAGCATAAATCACTACAGCAGCTATGTGGATATTAAACAGATTTCTTCCTAGTGGCTTCAGTAACAAAAAAGAACTGCTATTTGATGTATACAGAACCCCCTAAACGCACACCCTGGGATTGGAGCAGAAATCGCTACAGCACAGTACAGTAGAAGCAGCTCGACGCTACAGACAGCACATGCAGTGTGAAATGGCGAGATTGCAAATGGCTGACAGTTTTTATAGGGCTGTGTGACATCACATAAGCCTGCCATTCACTGATTGGCTTACAGGTCTGCAGATGTCATTGAGGGTGTTCCTTTCTCCTTCCCAGAGTTCTCTTCCCCATGTAACACATTGTGCTTGCAGCCATTTAGCTAAAGAAACTTTGTTTCCACAAATCAGCGTAAACTTCGGATTTGTGACAAATCAAATTTTCCATTAATTTTGGACCGAATTCCACTTCGTTCGAATCAATTTGCCCATCTCTAGTTAAAACAATTAAGAATGGTGCCTTATCAGCAGTGATAGTGTGTGTGTTACTGTGCAGATTTACATCCAGTTCATAGTATTTAGGATGGTGGTCAATTACACAGGGTATGAGCTGCTCACCTGTAAACCCTTAAGTTCACTACAGAATGATGAATAACAAGCTGTGTTGATTTTACATAACCTTCATTATAACTATATTCTGCATTCCTAAAAATGAATGATTATTATAGAATTTGTATTAAAACAACTTTTGACTTGACAGTGTACCATTTTGGTAAATATAGTAGGCAGACAAGGTGCCTCTCTCCCACAAACAATATAAATTCCTAAAGGGTTAAAGAAAACTTGATGGTGTTTTTACCACAAGCAGAACGGGTTCTTCATAAAAACTATGTACTTGCTGTGTTTTCCAAAAAACATACATTTGCAGCTGTGCAAGTGGAAAGAGGTTACTAGGTTTCATAATCAAGGCAAAATCCTTCTATCGTGCACAACACTTGTGGTCTTTAAAAGAAATGGGTTAATGCCCACCTCTGCAGTTTCCAGTGCTGTCTATATCCCCCACAGTTTCACAAGCAGCTAGCAGGCCTGCACTTCTATGTTTCTCTCTATGCTTCTCCAGCCAGCATCTGCAAGTCCCCCTTATCATTCCAGGTCACCAGCCCCCTCTTTCTCAAACCTGCACCAAAAGGTGCCTCTTTTCTTCCATCCTGCATAATCAAGCCCCCTTCTTTTTCTGTCCCAAAGCTTCATGTCCCCCACTTTTAACATGTCCTCTCCTTGCCAACCTGCGCTCCAATGTACCCATTTTTTACTAGCCATCACCCCATAACTTATTACTGGCAGCCTGACAATAAGTGGGCCACAAGTGATGTGGTCTCCTTATATTCAGGCATACCACATAACATCGCACTAGAATATGTACGCTTTCACTTGATAAAATATAATGTTTATGATAATAACAAAAAAAAATTCCTTCTCTTGCCAATAGATTATTTGTTAAAGCACAATTACTTTTTGTTCAATGATGAATATTTCTTAAAAATTGAAGGCGCCCCTATGGGGTCGAAGTTCTCCCCCTCTATGGCAAACCTTGTGAGGTTATGGTGGGAGGAGAATTTCATATACACCTCTACTACTCCTTTTTTTTATTACATTGTCCATTATAGTAGACTCATAGACGATGTGTTATTAGTGTGGAGAGGAGATGCTTCTACTTTTGAAAATTTTTTGAAATACATCAATCAGAACCACTACAATTTGTGGTTTACATGAGAGGTGTTTTTTTGGATAAAGTACATTTTTTGGATTTAACACTATATGTGAACAAAGATATTGACAAAGTAGAGACATCTACCTATACAAAACCCATAGCAGGTAATATTTGGATGCCAGCAGTTGCCACCCATCAAATACAATAAAGCCATACCCATAGGAGAGTACATAAGAGCTAGCAGAAATTGTACAAGTAATGATGTCTTCCAGAAATAATGTGAAAAATAGATGAAAACCTAAAAAAGAGAGGCTATAAAGTTGGATGTTGAAATGGGCAAAATCTTGTACAAAAGATAAAACACAAAAACATTTTTTAAGAAAACAAAAGAAAATTAAGGATCATTCTGTTAATTTGGTTTTCTCTACACAATTATATTCCCATGTTAAACAAAGATAATATTCTCAGAGACAATCTTAGTTAAGGCTTCCAATGTGTGGCTGGGAGAGGTAATTCTTTGGGATCCATCCTGTCTCCTAGCTATTATAGTAGCTATTATAGTGACAGCAATTATTTGGGAATGAACACTTGGTTGTCCACAAAGGGTTTTCATGCATGTGGAGGTAGTAGGTGTAACATATGCCAGTATACATTAAAGAAAAAAACTTTTGATAATAAAGAAAAAATATTTAATATCAAGTCGTTTATCAATTGTGATACCTGCTATATTGGTTATGTTATAGAGTGCACATGCTGCGATAAAAAATATGTCATGTCAGCAGCACCATTCGTAAAATGAAAACAAGAATAGCAGAGCACATATCCTATATTGAGAAAAAAAGTACTGGCATATCAGGAGCTGCTAGACATTTTGTTGAAGTTCACAACAGACAAATCAATTCCTTTACTTGTTACGGCATTGGATTTTGGAGTTAAAAACATGATTCCCTATGGGTCTGAACAAAAAAGATGATTCATTCTATATATATTAGAGAAATATCATTTGTAACATTATATTATTGCAACTAGTGGATGTGTTTTTTCTTCCTATTGTGACGTACACAGCTTCCCACTGGTTTCGGTTTATTTTAAATGTGAAACAATTTGTAGTATACGATAGCCATGACGAAGAGTCTATGGATACCGCTGTATGCTGTAAAAATTTTTTATGATGATGAATAAAAAGAAGAAACATTTTTAATTCAAGTGCTGGATCAATCAGCTGTAATGATTTCCCTTTAAAGTTTGCCACATGGATTATACCCCATAATTTATGCTTTCTTTGGCCTGTAAACCCATGAGGTCCTTTTTATCCATGCAGCACTGCATGACCTTCTCTTACTTGATCCTACAATCCATGACCTATAGCATACAAACTTCAGGTCTTGCAGATTCTTTTACATGTATATGGGTGACATATGGGTGATAGTTTGCTAACGGGGCCAGATTTACACTGTTCATCACCAACAATCCCCACTGTGGGGATTGTTGGTGACGAACAGTGTAAATCTGGCCCCGTTAACAAACTATCACCCATATACATGTAAAAGCATCTACAAGAAAGTGACAAAGTGAAAGTGACTCACCTTTGTCTAATGCCCCACAGCAGTCTTCTTCTCAGTTTTATTCTCGGCCACAAAATGATTAACAGACAAAGAAGAGAACTGAGAACAGAACATTCGCAGTCCAGGGCTGGGTGTTCTACAGCCCAGTCTTGTAATACGGCCTGGTGATTGAGGATCACTGATTTGTTGCAATAAGTTCTGAAACTGTCCTACAAATTCTGAACAGGGCTTGCCGGAATATATGGGCTTTATATCAAAACAACCCAATTTCAACTAATGGAAGTCATATGTTACACATACAATTGTAATTTTACGACAGAAGCATATCAATAATAACTTAACATTCTACATTTCTAAAATTTCTATACATTTCTAAAATACATCAAAGAAGATAATGTTTCAGCTATATTTATAACATTCTACATATATATTTCAGAAGAAAAAAGTTGTTTGTTCTTTCATCTACCTCACCCACATCATCAGATACATATTTTTGACTCTAACCTATTTTTGTCTTCCCTACTTTTAAAACAATTATTTAAATGTCATTGACCCCATTAAATAAGTGTACCTTTGTATTACACAAGGATTATATGACAAATTCTACTTTGATGTTTTATTTTTTTTCTTCACCCACTTCTCATTACATTTGTAATGGATGTGGTCAGCATTCAATTTCCAAAAATACATGAAACACATTCCCTCCACCCATTGTGTCGGGGATAGGCTCCCTTACAGAGTTTTAATAGACTTGCTGAGTAAAATTGTCATTGTTTATGCTATATAACTAATACTGCATTATTTCTTCCTTTCCTGTCAGGTTTCATGTTGCTATAACTATATAGTGGTGGTTTAGCACTGATGGAGGTTTCCTCTTCATAATATGCCTTATTGTCGGAGGGGGGGCAGATGGTTACCTCTGATCTTGTCGGCTAATGGTATACTCCTCATCCTTAGGGGAACTGGGTCAGTGTAGTTTTTTTCTTTATGGGACACTGTTAGTACGTTATAGGACGATTGGCCCCTGGAAAGATTCCCCAAGACTGGGAGCCTATGGCTCTGTGGGGCTTATTTACTAAGAGTCCGCAGATCGCATTTCCGTCGGAGAGTTCATGGCATTCGGGATTTGCGCAGTTGGGACAGGTATTTAGAAGGGGATTGTGTTGCACACGATTGGATTTTGGCGCCGTGACACCAGCTTTCATGCAACAGAAATGAGTCGGACTGACCCCCAAATTCAAGATTAAAATTGTGTTGCAAGCAATGCACTTACATACACCAGGAAGAAGATCGTGAACTCCTGCGGACCTGAGCGTGGAAGTGACACATACAGGATATCGGGCACACAATCTTAGTGAATCACGGCACAGTGCATTGTCGTTAGACAATGCATTTTTGGAAACTCCTCCGGACGGGTAAGTAAATGTGCCCCTGTATGTTTGTCTGTGTCAATATTTTGTCTTTGTCTTCCCTAACCTTATGCTCTCCCCTTCTTCTCGGAGCTGTGAATGTGGAAGATTGCCTCCGGCAAGTAACGGTTGGTGCTGTTTTCAAATTCATACTGTGGTGGGTAAGCATGACCTAAGCATTCTCATCAATACATATCCTGTGATAGTCTCTATCCCGCACTTGGACCCACAGGGGAGTTATATCATTCTAGAAGGGACACTGAGAGGAAACCTGATCATACTATGTAATATCTATGCACCTAATACGGCCCAAATCCCCTTCCTGCGAAGGGTTTTACGCAAGTTGCAGACACTCCCTACAGCAGCCTTGTTGATAGGTGGAGATTTTAATATGATCTTCTTGACAACAATGGATCACCTATCTATGCGACACAAGAGCGAGTAGCTAGGGAATTTCGTAAGCTTATTAGGTTACACTCCCTATACGATCTTTGGAGAATCGATCACCCAGGCGAATGTTCTTTCTAATTTTTTTTACATTCCCACAGTTGTCACACCCGCATTGATTACTTTTTTGGTAATATTATAGCCTTGTGACTCCTTGGTTCAGCAGACATTGCACTCATGGTCGGACCATGCCCCGGACTCTGTAGCCCTCACACGCTCATTGCTGCTCACTAAAATTTGTAGATGGCAGTTAAATGTATCACTGATCAAGGATCCTACATTTTGGGAGCAGATTAGGGCCGCCATCCACGCTTTCAATGAGAGAGAAGGGCACTCTCCCCTCTCGGAGGCGCTATGGGAAGCACACAAGGAATTAGTATACATGGCTGTGTCCGCTAGGCTGAAAAAAACGGCTTCAGAATATTACCAGAAAATCTTAACTCGTTTCGGATCTGCACCCACGTCAGCGCGTGCAGGTCCGGAGTCTGCAGCAACGTCTTTAGACGTCACTGCAGTTTTCTGCTGCTCCCGTGCTAATCGCAGGAGCAAGACTCAGTTCATTACCGCTTCTCCGCTCCTCCATGCATCGCGCTGAATGAGCGCAATGCAAAGGAGCTGAGCCGGAGCTGGCGCTGGTCCAATAGACTCAGCGGTCACTAATTAGACTCTTATAGATGCCTTAGTTACAGGGGAAAAACTTGTGAAAGAAAAAAAACAAAGTGAAAATGTCTCCGAGGGGTCTATTATGACCTCATGGGGGACATATAAAGTAAAAACACACACACAAATTATTAACCTGTTCATGCTCCACATCCGATATTTCGGATGCTGAGCACAGTGACATAACGCTCAGAGTCCGATATAACAGATGTGAGCGCTACTTGGACTTTGGACATCACCCTGTCGCGAGACAGGGTGACACCTCGGTGGGAGGTGTCGGCATCACCAGCCAACACCCCTCTGATGACATCACAGGACCAATCTGATTGGACCTGTGACGTCGATCGACGCCATTGGCCAGTCAATGCAAACTGGCCAATGCCAGCGATCTGTGAGAATTTTTGGGCAGATCTTTCTAGCCCAACATTCTCCAATATCGCCATTTTGTGATTGGTGATGTTGGAGAGAGTTGTGCTAGTAATCTGTCCCTTTACTGTACCCCGAATCCATTGGGTTTTCGTATGGCCACGCCCCCCGATTTCCGTCGCGTGCGTGCGCCAAAATCCTGGGGGAAATCGTTGCAAATCGGAAATATTCGGGTAACACGTTGGGAAAACGCGGATCGGGCCCTTAGTAAATGACCCCCACTATTACTCCCCCCCATTGTCATTTACCCTTACAAGAACGCTCAAGTGCGATCTGTTAATAGAGTGCGTAGGAGTGGAGGAGTTGTAGTAGCGTAGAGGATTAGCGAGTGGGTGGAGGAGTAGGAGTTCTGTGGAGGAACAGGCGGCGCGTGGAGGAGCAGGCATTGTGTAGGAAGTGATGTTGTGTGGAGTAGGCGTTCGTGGAGGAGCAGGCGTTGTGTGAGGAGAGGGTTGGTGTGGGAGAGCAGGCGTTGTGTGGAAAAACAGACAGGTTGGAGGATAGGGGTTGTGTGCAGGAGCAGGCTTGTTTGGAGGAACATGGTGTGTGGCGGAACAGGCGTTGTGTGGAGGAACAGGGTTGGGGAGGAGGCGTTGCGGGAGGAGCAGGTGTTGCGTGGAGGAGCAGGCGTTGTGAGCGGGAAAAGGCGTTGGTTGGAGTAGCAGCGGCATGGTTGGAGCAGCAGGCGTTGGTTGGAGCAGCAGGCGTTGTGATGAACAGGGGTGTGGTGGAGGAACAGGCGTTGGTTGGAGGCACCGGCGTTGATTGGAGGAGCAGGCGTGGAGGAAAGGGCATGTGTGAAGGAGGGGTGTGTGTGGAGAAGCGGGGCGTTGTTCTGTGTTGTTCTGCATTGGTGACAAGGTCACTATTGAATTGGAGTGAAATTAGTGTCCATGTGATTACAGCGACCAGAATGTGAATTGGTTCAAACTAGAAGCTGTTTTCCAGTGTTGGTCTCTTGGAAGACCTGTACAGGACTCTAATTGCTGTAGTGGAGACAGAATGTGATCACCAGACCAAAGCTTCCAGATTCTAATGGGTATAACAATGCGCCAGTGTGCAATCCCTTAAAGAAGGATGTGGAGCATTCTCTCTACCTGAGACACAGAAGCTGGACTGTGTGAGAGCACACGTGAGTGACACAGGGCTGAAAGTTTTTTCCATGCTGGCAGGAGAAGCCCTCAGCTGGCTAGTGAGGGTGGCCGAATGTTTAGTTAGAGCCGGACAGGCAGGATTTTATTTGATTGTTTTGTGTGATACTGCTGTTTTTTCTGGAATAAATGCACAGTTTAACTATAATCCTGCTGTCCATTAAGTGGTTTGTCATTGCCGTCCCCCAAGAAGAATATACTGACTTGAAGGTATATAATTATATGGCCTCCGATATGAAGTCTGCTAGTGGAGACAGTGTGGAGACATTTTATTTGTGTACCTTGTCCTCATAAAGCAACTCTGATGACCCCTGAGAAACGCTTTCATAGTGTGCTGGAGGTATCTGGTCCTCTAATAGTGCCTAGGTACAGGACAAGAGAGAGGTCGTATCATTGATTTTTGGGGTGTTGTCTCCCGTGCAAGATGGGCACAAGATGAATAATGGATATTTTTTTACTATGCACTATCCATTATGCATCATCCTTAGGGTCCCACCCGTGCTCACTACACCCCTAGTTAATTCATGGAGGGGTGTGTAGTGACCTCTAATTCTCAGAGTTTCTACTGTACTGATCCCTAAGGGCATCTACAAATGTTTATGGTGCCAAAAAATGTAAATAGCGGAACTCTCCAATGCCATTCTCTTCCCGAGGCATGCCGTGTCTCCATCTTGTAGTTATTGCCACGTACCCCACGAAACTGCCATGAGATTTTTGGGGTGTTGTCTCAGTGCCATGAATTGGCAAATTTTTTTTTAAATGCGGCGGTTTTTCCAAATCCGTCGGGTTTTCGTATGGCCACGCCCCCCGATTTCAGTTGCGTGCATGCCAGCGCCGATGCGCAAAATCCGATCGTGTGCGCCAAAATCCTGGGGGAAATCGGCGCAAATCGGAAATATTCGGGTAACACGTTGGGAAAACGCAGATCGGGCCCTTAGTAAATGACCCCCACTATTACTCCCCCCCATTGTCAATTTTCCCTATCCCCCACAACCGCTCAAGTGCGATCTGTTAGTAGAAGTAGCGTGGAGGAGTTGTAGTAGCGTAGAGGAGCAGGAGTGGCGTGGAGGAGTAGGAGTTCTGTGGAGGAACAGGCGGAGCGTGGAGGAGCAGGCATTCTGTGTAGAAGTAGGCGTTCTGTGTAGGAGTAGGCGTTCTGTGGAGGAGCAGGCGTTGTGTGGAGGAGCAGGCGTTGTGTGGAGGAGCAGGCGTTGTGTGGAGAAACAGACATTGGTTGGAGGAATAGGGGTTGTGTGCAGGAGCAGGCATTGTTTGGAGGAGCAGGCGTTGTGTGGAGGAACAGGCGTTGTGTGGAGGAACAGGCGTTGCGTGGAGGAGCAGGCGTTGCGTGGAGGAGCAGGTGTTGCGTGGAGGAGCAGGCGTGTGGAGGAACAGGCGTTGGTTGGAGTAGCAGGCATTGGTTGGAGCAGCAGGCGTTGGTTGGAGGAGCAGGCGTTGTGTGGATGAACAGGTGGTGTGTGGAGGAACAGGCGTTGGTTGGAGGCACCAGCGTTGATTGGAGGAGCAGGCGTGGAGGAAAGGGCATTGTGTGGAGGAAAGGGCGTTGTGTGGAGAAGCGGGTGTTGTTCTGTGTTGTTCTGCATAGTGTCACTATTGAATTGGAGTGAAAATGAGTGTTCATGTGTATTACAGCGACCAGAATGTGAATTTGGTCAAACTAGAAGCTGTTTTCCATGTGTTGGTCTCTTGGAAGACCTGGTACAGGACTCTAATTGCTGTAGTGGAGACAGAAGTGTGATCACCAGACCAAAGCTTCCAGATTCTAATGGGTATAACAATGCACCAGGTGTGCAATCCCTTAAAGAAGGATGTGGAGCAGTTCTCTCTACCTGGAGACACAGAAGCTGGACTGTGTGAGAGCCACACGTGAGTGACACAGGGTTGCTGAAAGTTTTTTCCATGCTGGCAGGGAGAAGCCCTCCAGTGGCTAGTGAGGGTGGCCGAATGTTTAGTTAGAGCCGGACAGGCAAGGATTTTATTTGATGTTTTGTTTGATGCTGCTGTTTTTTCTGGAATAAATGCACAGTTTCAACTATAATCCTGCTGTCCATTAAGAGGTTTGTCATTGCCGACCCCCACGTTTTAGCTGAACCCCTACAGTAGGTTGTGTACTATCCCCCCCACCATGTCCCAGAAGACATATACTGACTTGGAGGTATATAATTATATGGCCTCCGATATGAAGTCTGCTAGTGGAGACGAGTGAGGGGACATTTTATTTGTGTACCTTGTCCACATAAAGCAACTCTGATGAATCCCTGAGAAATGCTTTCATAGTAGTGCTGGAGTACCTGGTCCTTCTAAAGTGCCTAGGTACAAGGACAAGAGAGAGGTCGTATCATGATTTTTGGGGTGTTTGTCTCCCGTGGCAAGATTGGGCACAAGATGACATAATGGATATTTTGTACTATGCACTATCCATTATGCATCATCCTTAGGGTCCACCCGTGCTCACTACACCCCTAGATTAATTCATGGAGGGGTGTGTAGTGACCTCTAATTCTCAGAGGTTTCTACTGTACTGATCCCTAAGGGCATCTACAAATGTTTTATGGTGCCAAAAAAATGTAAATAGCGGAACTCCAAATGCCATTCTCTTCCGAGCACTGCCGTGTCTCCATCTTGTAGATTATTGCCACGTACCCAAGAAAACCTGCATGATGATTTTTGGGGTGTTTGTCTCCAGTGCCATGAATTGGGCAAAATACTTTTGACACTACAATGACAAATTTAGAGAAATTGCAAAGCAAATTTTACTCGACACCAACAATGTGTTACATTTGATCTAGGGTCTTATGGGTTAAAATGCTCATACAACCCTAAATAAATTCTTTGAGGGGTGCCCTTTGCTAAAATGGGGTCATTACTCATGGGGTTTCTATTGTACTGGTACCTCAGGGGCACCCCAACACTAGTCTAGTGACAAGGGTGCTCCAAAAGCAAAATTTCACTCCTTCCCTTCTCAGCTCTGCTGTGTGCCCAGCCTGTCAAGTTATGGCACATGAGTGGTATTTCCATACTCGGGACAACCTACAGAATGATTTTTGGGGTGTTTGTCTAAAGTGGCATGGGTGGTACACAATATATTAGGCACTAAAATTACATTTTTGAGTTAAAAATGCATTTTTTAGTCGACACCATTTACTTTGCATTAGATTTTGACCAGCATGTTGGGGGTTAAAATGCCCACCCCCAACCCCAGATAAATTCTTTGAGGGGTCTCGTTTCCCAAATGGTGATATCTTTGGGAGTTTTCTATTGTACCTCATGGTGCGAACTCTGTTCTGGACATCGCTGTGTGACGAAACAGCAGTTGACATCCTCATGTCTGGTATTGCTGTACTCAGAAGAAGCAGGGAAAAAAATTTGGGATGTTTGTTTACCTCAAATACCTTCTGAATGTGTCCATTTTAGGGCTAAATGAGAATAATCTTATTCAAAATTTCCAATCCATCTTTGTTTGCTTCCAGAGAAAGATTTAAATGGTTAACAGACTTCTCAAATGCTGATTTGAATAGGTTCAGAAAATGGCATTACTTGTGGGGGTATATAGTACATAAGCATTTATAAGGCACTTCCAAACTGAATTGGTCTCCAAAAATTTAGCATTTTTCAAATCTTTTGAAAATCTAAGAAGTTGCTAATAAAACTTGAAATCTTCTCAGATCAGTAAAAAAATGGAAATGTAAAACAAATTATGGAAATAAAAAGAAGACTAATGGCAAAAGGTTTCAACAAACAATTTTTTTCAAATTTTTCCTAAATTATTGCATGCCCCCCCCCCCCCCCAAAAAGAAACTGATAACCAAAATTATAATACTAACATAAACTACAATGTTGCACGAGAAAACAATCTCAAAGTCACAAGGATATCTTAAAGCATTGAAAATTTATTACCACAGGAAGAGATCCTGGTCAGATTTTTAAAAAAAGGATTGAGCATTAACTTACTAACAGGCTGCGTCTTTAACCCCTTAACGCTCTGCGCCGTAGCTCTACGGCGCAGAGGTATAAGGGATGTATGAAGAGGGCTCACGGGCTGAGTCCTCTTCATACAAAGGTGGGGGTTTTTGCATTTTGCACAAACCCCCCACCGCTAATAACCTAGGCCTGAGATGGAACCAAATCTGTCAATTAGGGAAAGAAGGGACACTAGGGAAGCCCCCACATCTCCCAGGTATACCAAGGTGTCGTCCGCATATAGCGAAACCTTCTCCATGATCGTCCCTCTTACCAATCCAACAATGTCATCAGAAAGGCGAATAGCCACAGCAAGGGGCTCAATGGCCAATGCAAAAAGCAGGAGAGGCTCTGTGGCCAGGGGAGCAGACAGGCAGCCTACCTCTCAGCAGCAGCTGCTCCAGTGAGAGAGGACCCCGAGGCAGTGGACCTTGAGCTTTCCCTCAGAGTATCGGATGGCGGCAGCGCCTGGAAGGCAGGGGGAGGAAGTGTGCCCACTCCACAATGGCGCCGGCGCGCCACTTGCCGCACACTCCACGCAGCAGAGCAGCGGCCGCCTTCAATCCCGGGCCAAAGGACCGACACTTCACCTGCCGGCGGCCGCCTTCAATCCCGGGCCAAAGGACCGACACTTCACCTGCCGACGGGTCCCGGAAGGAGGCGCATACGCTCAGGCAGCGCCTGTAGAGCAGGAGGAGGAGGCGCGCCAAATCTGCAATGGCGCCGGCGCGCCACGTGTAGCACGCGCCACACCACCGCGGCCGCCCCAAGTCCCGGACGGGAGGCCCGACAACGCACCAAACGCTGCACCGGGACCTGGATTGCAGGGGAGCAGGCACAGGCAGCGGCAGGGTTCAGCCTCACGTGCTCCCCGACCTCTGGAACGGCGTCCGGACTCCGGGCCTGTCACCCGTCACGGCTGGAGCTCCAAACGGCAGGTGCCACTCCGTCCCTCAGGTGCCAGGGAAGACTGTGCCAGGTGCCCAGGTGAGTACAGCCACGGATGGCTATCCAATTGTCAGGATGGAGGTCAGGATCCCGGGAGCTCGCCGGTATGCGTCCTCCTAGCTCGGCATTTGGCCACGCCCCCGTCTTATAAGGCACTTCCAAACTGAATTGGTCTCCAAAAATTTAGCTTTTTTCAAATCTTTTGAAAATCTAAGAAGTTGCTACTAAAACTTGAAATCTTCTCAAATCAGTGAAGAGTGAAAGTCGTAAAAACTGAGCCCACAAGAACATGACGCACGCGCGTTTTTTTTTTCATTTTTCCACGTTTGGAATTTTTTTTCAGCTTCGCAGTACACGGCATGTTAAAATAAATAACATTACGGGAAAGTAAAATTTGTTGCGCACAAAATAAGCCCACACACAGGTCTGTACACGGAAAAATGAAAAAGTTATGGATTTTTGAAGTTGGAGAGCGAGAAATGAGGCGAAAAACCCTCCGTCCTTAAGGGGTTAAGGAGTTATATACAAATAGACATTTAGAAGCTAAAATGTTGTCCTCTCTAAGCACAGTGAATTTGCGGGCGCTGATAGCGGCACTGGCACTGCGGGATTGTGCCTATCAGAAAATAGAAAGCGAGAATTAGACTCACCGGTAATCCGTTCTCGATTTAGTCCACCATGACGGCCCACCTGGAGGATTACCCCTTGAACTCTGAAGGGACAGGAATAAGAGAGGTTAAATGTCCCTCCCCCTGCATCCCTCTCCAGTGTCTACCAAATAACTACACCAAGAAAGGATACAAGAGGTTTATTAGTATGTTACTTCACACACAACAAACCATACAGTAATGATTTTGAGGGTTGGGAAAAATTTCAGACCGTCATGGTGGACTAAATGGAAAACAAATTACCGGTGAGTCTAATTCTCGCTTTCCATGAACACGCATGCGCCAAGTTCTGGCGCATGCGCAGTCGCACGCCACCTGTCAAAGTCCTGCGCAAGCGCAGTTACATCCTGTCTGTCATTTAAACCGCGAAGTCGGCACGGACATCACACACAGCGCCCGTGCCGACTCGCGTCCTAAGACCAAGTAAGTAATCTCAATCTTTTACCACCCCTCACACCTCATCCCCAGTTCCTAATTATCATATCTTCACTATACCTACAGATAATCTGCAAGTCTGCCCCAGCCCTCAAACGCCGAGGTAATCTTCTTCTCTTTACATACTTCTTCTCACTATCCCAATATATGTGTCCATTAACACCACTATCAATACTTAGGTCTATTCGTTGTGATACCCACCTGTCTGTATCCCCTAACACCATCCAAGTTCACCCTCAGGACGGACTTGCCATAGGAGAAAAAACAGGTTAGGCTCACACTCATGACTATACATACTCACCCTTAAAATAGGATATACATACCCTCCTTATTTCTGATGCACCCTCCTTTCTCTAAATTGATCTCACCTTCCGTCCTAGTATCTATCCATTACCACTGTTACAAAACTTTTTTTAAATACTACTATTGTGACTATATTATTAACTATTCCTTTATTATGATTATTAATTATACAAATGAAATTACGACTATATGTATGAATTCTATAGCAATAACGGTCATTTTCTAACAAACACAGATATTTATTCATCTATTACTTATCTATTTATTTACTTTTTTAAATTATTTAATTATTTAATTAATTATTTATATATTATTTGTAAATGAACTTGCTTTTACTATGTATACATTGTGATATTCTTATACCATAGACCTTGTACCTTTGGACCTGATGAAGGAGGTAGTTCACCTCCGAAACGCGTTGTCCACTACTATCAAAATAAACGTTTTACTGAACTAGAGCAGCACGACAAAAGCCTGATTATTTTTTCAACCCGACCCCGACTGTGTCATACGGGACATCGCAGTGTTATACAGGACATCGCTGTGTCATAGGGGACATCAGTGTGTCATACAGGACATCGCAGTGTCATACAGAACATCCCTGTGTCATACGGGAAATTGTTGTTTCATACAGGACATCCCTGTGTGATACGGGACCTCGCTGTGTCATACGTGAAATTTTGCCATACGGGACATTGCTGTGTCATCCGGGATGTCCCTGTGCCATACGGGACATCGCTGTGTCATACAGGACATCGCTGTGTCATAGGGGACATTCCTGTGTCATATGAAACATCACTGTGTCATACGGGACATCGCTGTGTCATACGGGATATTGTTGTGTCATACGGGACATCCCTGTGTCATACGGGACATCTCTGTGTCATACGGGACATTGCTGTGTCATACGGGACATCCCTGTGTCATACCGGACATCCCTGTGTCATATGGGACATCCCTGTGTCATACGGGACATCGCTGTGTCATACTGGACATCCCTGTATCATATGGGACATTGCTGTGTCATATCGGACATTGCTGTGTCATATGGGACATCCCTCAGTTATACGGGACATCCCTGTGTCATACCGGACATCCCTGTGTCATATGGGACATCCCTGTGTCATACGGAACATCGCTGTGTCATACTGGAAATTGTGTCATACAGGACATCACTTTGTCATTCAGGACATCCCTTTGTCATACGGGACATCCCTGTGTCATACGGAACATCAATGTGTCATACGGGAAATTGTTGTGTCATACGGGACATCCCTGTGTCATAGGGGACATCCCTGTGTCATACGGGATATCCCTGTGTCATACAGGACATCGCTGTGTCATACGGGACATCGCTGTGTCATACGGGACATCCCAGTGTCATACGGGACATCCCAGTGTCATACGGGACATCCCTGTGTCATACGGAACATCGCTGTGTCATACGGAACATCGCTGTGTCATACGGGAAATTGTTGTGTCATACGGGACATCCCTGTGTCATAGGGGACATCCCTGTGTCATACGGGACATGCCTTTGTCATAGAGGACATCGCTGTGTCATACGGGACATCGCTGTGTCATACTGGACATCTACCATACACCCCCCAAACCAAAACAAAAATTAAAAAATATATTATTGTTCCTCACTCTCTCCTCCTTTTACCAGCCCCTCCCCAACATTCTACACTTCGCCAAGAAAACTCCTTTTACCAGCCCCTCCCCAACATTCTACACTTCGCCAAGAAAATAAATATTCCTTCTGTGAGAAATTCTTTTCAATCCATAATTGCCATTTCTTCTTAAATTTTGTAATATTCCCCTGTTACCTTGTTACTTTTGAATAGCTTTCTCCCAATATTGTGTAATTTTTAATTCTTTGCCACTTATTCACGGTAGGAGGATTATTCGATACCCAATTCTTGACTATGCAAAATCTTGCCAAGAAAAACAGCTTTCTAAGGCGCCTAATACACTAGCGAGTGTGATGAGATAAACTCATAGGGGTAGTGTTCCTCACTGTATGGCGGTAGTGTTCCTCACTGTATGGGGGTAGTGTTCCTCACTGTATGGGGGTAGTGTTCCTCACTGTATGGGTGCAGTGTTCCTCACTGTATGGGGGCAGTGTTCCTCACTGTATGGGGGCAGTGTTCCTCACTGTGTGGCGGTAGTGTTCCTCACTGTATGGCGGTAGTGTTCCTCACTGTGTGGCGGTAGTGTTCCTCACTGTATAGGGGTAGTGTTCCTCACTGTATGGGGTTTTTAGAGGACTTCCCATAATGAAAAGAGATATTTTAGAAATTGATGTTTACATGGTCCGATATGAGACCTTTTTCACTTAGTTAGAATTTTTATGAATTTTTGGATGTAGCAATTAACCCTCAAGTTTTGTTGTGATTTGTACTGCAACAAACAATTAAATTAAAGGGAACCTGTCACCAGGAGACCCATTTTTAGCACTCCCCCAGTCCCCACAGAGCATAGTACATACACTGCCAAAGTGTTTTTGTATAAAAAATAGGTTTTACAGAAAAAAAGATATGTTATATTGTACCTTTTATTAGCATCTGCTGTGTGACTAAGCAGTTGCCAATTGGGAGGGGCTGGAAAGGAGCAGTTCCCCCCCACCCTTGGGAAACATGTGACCTTTTCAAATATATGTTGTGAAGATCACAGAACCTTAGGCTTGGCAATTCAGTGTCTGACTGGCCCACCAGAGTACCAGAGGATCCTCCGGTGGGCCCTGGCTCAACCCAATACTAAACCCCAGAGGTCCATAAGAAAACACCACAATTTGAAGGCTGCTAGAGTATATTTCCTGGAGGAGGATGAAAAGTGGGTTTCCAGATTGATTTTCTCTGGTGGGCCTAAGGAAACCCAGTCTGACACTGCTTGGTATCCTCTTCTTTACTCTGATACCATGGCTTTAGCTGCTGAAACCATGGTATCAGAGTAAAGAAAAGGATACCAAGCAGTGTCATACTGGCACCTAAAGTCACACTCCCGCACCCAACCACTGAGCCTTTGTCAACAAAAAAATTACAGTTTTCTGCTAATAGTAGCTGTTCCCCAAGGGTGGGGGGGAACTGCTCCTTTCCAGTCCCTCCCATTTGGCAACTGCCTAGTCACACAGCAGATGCTAATGAAAGGTACAATATAACATATCTTTTTTTCTGTAAAACCTATCTTTTATACAAAAACACTTTGGCAGTGTATGTACTATGCTCTGTGGGGACTGGGGGAATGCTAAAAATGGGTCTCCTGGTGACAGGTTCCCTTTAATGCAAAATAAGATGTTTTTGCTTGTAAGCAGGGCTAATGTGCAACTAAACAAAGAATAACAATGGTAGATGGGGCATTAGCAAAAGAACAGTACACAAGAATGTGTGAATTACCTTTCCTCTGTGGCATACAAGTACAATGCAGAGAAAGAAGGGACTGATACTGCCATCTATATACACGATTATAATAAGGGGTGGAACCCAACCAGGCTGGAGGAGCCCCTTGTTAAAATCAAAGCTGGCTCTCTGAGCTGGGGAGAGGTAGGGCAGAGAGCTGGCTCCCACCATTTATTTGTTGCGGCTGGGCACGGGAGGTTAATTCTCCTTGCTCTTTGCTCTTCATCTCTCAGTGTTTGATCAGTATTTTTAATGCTATGCAAACGCATATGGCAAAACGCATCCAAAAATGTGTGCGTTTTGTAATTAGCAAAATGTCTTTTGCTATTAATCATTAATAAAAATGATTAGCAAAACATATGTCACGTCATACAAAATGTTTTGGTACTGTATTATTTACTGAGCTATTTCTGTGCTCTAAATATGTACAAACTTGGTTTTGGTAATAATCAGTACAAAACATTTTGTATGACGTGACATATGTTTTGCTAATCATTTTTATTAATGATTAATAGCAAAGACATTTTGCTAATTACAAAACGCACACATTTTTGGATGCGTTTTGCCATATGGGCGTTTGCATAGCATTAAAAATACTGATCAAACACTGAGAGATGAAGACAAAGAGCAAGGAGAATTAACCTCCCGTGCCCAGCCCAACACTAAATGGGGGAGCCAGCTCTCTGCCCACCCTCTCCCCAGCTCAGAGAGCAGCTCAGCTTGATTTTACAAGGGGCTCGTCCAGCCTGTTGGGTTTCCACCCCTTATTTATATCGTGTATATAGATGGCAGTATCAGTCCCTTCTTCTCTGCATTGTACTTGTATGCCACAGAGGAAAGTAATCACACACATTCTTGTGTACTGTTCTTTTGCTAATGCCCATCTACCATTGTTATTCTTTGTTTAGTTGCACATTAGCCCTGCTTACAAGCAAAAACATCTTATTTAATTTATTAAGGGAACCGTCACCAGGAGACCATTTTAGCATTCCCCCAGTCCCCACAGAGCATAGTACATACACTGCCAAAGTGTTTTTGTATAAAAGATAGGTTTTTTACAGAAAAAAAGATATGTTATATTGTACCTTTCATTAGCATCTGCTGTGTGACTAGGCAGTTGCCAAATGGGAGGGACTGGAAAGGAGCAGTTCCCCCCCACCCTTGGGGAACAGCTACTCCATGTGACCTTTTCAAATATATGAAAACACCCATCACTTGGCTTACCGACGCCCCCTGCTGCTCTACAGCCAATCCCGAGTGAGGGAATTCATATATTTGAAAAGGTCACATGTTTCCCAAGGGGGGGGGGGACTGCTCCTTTCCAGCCCCTCCTAATTGGACACTGCCTAGTCACACAGCAGATGCTAATAAAAGGTACAATATACATATCTTTTTTCTGTAAAACCTATTTTTTTATACAAACACTTTGGCGGTGTATGTACTATCCTCTGTGGGGACTGGGGGAGTGCTAAAATGGATCTCCTGGTGACAGGTTCCCTTTAAGACCATCCACTAACAATGTGTCTGTGACTAACACTTTACAGACTCCATCCACATGATCCTGCCTTCTTAGATGACTATACCATAGCATGGGCCACTTTTAGATTTTTTTTCAAGGGGCCACTTCCTCCCCGTCCACCGCTGTACATAGATAGACCTATAATTTAATACAACCTTATGCAAAAGGCTGTAACTAGTAGAATCAGGGCCCCATAGCATACTTTTGAATGGGGCCCCCCTTCCCGCTTACAAATATGCATATTACCCTCATATATATACACATACATATATACATAAACATACAGTTCTTCACTCATTCACACACATTACACTCTTGTACCCACACATTTAAAGCTATACACACATACTTGATATATCACACACATATACAGCATATTTACATCACATATATGTTATGTTTACAATTATGCTGTCAACGAACACTGTAGTTACTAAAAAAGAAGCTCCTAGTGCTACAACAGCGTAGCAGTGTTTAACTTCTAGCGTTATCGTAAACCTCTGATAATGCTAGCAAACACTGCCGCGCTGTACAATAAAAGAACACCGACCAGCTGTTAAGCAGTTGAGCGTATTCCGAGGTACTGCTTCACCCCTTGGACCGCCCCTCCTACTTGATAGCGGGAGGTGCCGCCGAGCTTCATGCTGCAGCACTCCCCAATCACACCTCACCCCCTCATTGAATATGCCCGATTGCTTACAGCGAGGTCCAGCGTTTTTCTATTGAACAGGGCAGCAGTGTGTTGCTAGCATTATCAGAGGTTTCCAATAACGCTAGCAGTGTAACAATGCTGCGTCGGTTGTAGCACTAGGAGTGCTTACTAAAGTTTTTACAGTGACAGGTCCTTCTTTAAGCAAATCTACCACTAAATTTAGCCAAAACTATAGATACTCATCATACTCCTCTCAACATCATCCCGGATCTGGTCATCTTTGAAAGGGTTAGCCTCAGAAGAAAGTTCTCAAATTATAGCCCCTAGTGATGTTTACACACATAACAGATCCTTTTACCCTATTTCTTTACAAGTATACTCAATTTTATTGCTATTTTAGATCCTATGATGCTTTTTATACTCTTTTTTTTCAGGCAATCCTGAAAAGGTGAATGTGTAGTTTAATTTGGTCAATTTTAGTGTTAGAATTTTCCTTTAAGTTGAAACCTGCAGGGGAAAGTGGTGGACTGTGTATGAAGCATAAGGGCAGGCTATAGAATCGAAGAGCAGACATGCTCATCAGCTCTGTTGAGCAACCTGCATCCTGTAATTACTGAGCAGAGACAGAAAAGAGCACATTGCTTAGCCCCTCAACCCTTTGCTGATGAATGAATGAATGTACAGTATATTGGGTTTCAGCCATTGTAGCTTAGAAAAAACTTAATAAACTTTACAGTTACACTTCAAATGTAGGTCCGGTCTGTGCATTTCAATCTGTAATTTTCATGCTTATATGAAGAGGGTGTCATCACATTTTTCTATAGGGCCAGCCTTTCCTAGTTAGACTCCTAGTAAGGCTTTAAATGGTTATTCCCCAAAGCAAAGATTCTTAACTATACTCAGGATAGCAAAAATAACACATTCTAATTCACTAAAATACAACATTTCACAGATATAATTCCAACCTGTTTCTATCAGTCCACATCGGTTGCCCGGATCCGCTGTAAATCTTCTATTATGGTAGGAAATGGCAGATTCTTCTCTGCCTCCTCCTGCCCCTCCACTTCCATTACAAGACCAGCTCATACACAAAGACTTCCTGCGGGCACGAAGCAGCGTGCAGAGACTTACTCTACAAGCTACAGCAAGATAATATCTTCACCCAGGGGAGGGGACACTCTGTGTGTTATATCCCAGATGTAGCAGAGCTGACATGTTTCTTAGAGCTCAGATGTAGCAGAAAAGCTAATAAAAGTGTACATAAATCTGCACCCTGATAATCTAAACCACATTGCCAGCACCAAGCAACTCAGAGCACAGAGAAATCATGGAGTGTTTGATTTGAGAGTCTCCACCCACACTGTGGAATTTTCTATCACTCTGACAGGAGACTAAAAACGCAATCATACTGAGTAAAACTGTAAAGTGGGGGTTTAAAAATTAGTCTTTATTGTGAAATATCACTAGGAGATTCAATTTGAAAACTTTTTTAAGGGCAACTCCTTTTAAATCTTAATACCTTGATTAACTCCCAGCTGCTGATGTGATGATCTGGGTAGACCATTGACATGACATTCAGTCATTCCTACTAGAGATACAGGGATGCTAACAACATATGTACACATTGTTAACATTTGTGGTACGTGTGTTGGCTGGGTATACTCACCCACAACAGCAAGCCCTCATGTCTCCCACCTTATCACACATTCCTTGGCTTGACAGTTGCTATCATTAACATTATCAAGAATTTATGGAACCAGCTGTGAGCTGGTCAGCTTTGACAACCTACAATTGCAGGACTACAGCCCATCTGCAACACATCTATGAGTAAATCGGCCACGGACATCATACCGAGAACCTGTTTACCTCAGTACTAGAGCACCCCTTTCACTATTTATTCATTAATTTATAAGCTACTTATATTTCATTCCATTTCATAACAACTTATTAGTTCATTTTTTGTCAACTATGTGGACTAAGTTGATGCACGTGAAGATAAACAGACCTCACTTCAACGCTTAACCTTTTAAGGATCTTGCCCTTTTTTGTTTTTTCATTTCATTTTTCACTCCCCACAATCAAAATCCTATAACTTTTTTTTACATGTGAAGAGCTGTGTGTGACGCTTGTTTTCCTGTCATAAAAAATGGCACTCATAGTGACAGTATTTATTCTCCATGCCGTGAACCTGGGAAGTGGGAGAAAAATTCCAAATGGATGACAATTGGTGAAAAAACGCATTTGTGTGCGTATTCTTGTGGGCTTGGATTTACGGCTTTCATCTGTGCTCCCCAAATGACATGTCTACTTTATTCTTTAGGTCGGTGCGATCACCGGATACAAATTTGTATAGGTTTAATAATGTTTTCATACATTTACATTTTGAATTTTTATCTTTTTCCAAATGGCAAAAAAGTGCCACTTTTAATTCGGGGCGCTATTTTCAGTACAGGGTACTAAACGCAGTGAAAAACCGCTATTATATTTTGAAAGATCAGGCAAGTTTGGACCCGGGCCGATACCTATGTGTTTATGATTTTACTGTTTCTATATTTATATCAGTTCTAGGGAAAGGGGGGATGATTTGAATTTTTGGTTTTTATTATAATTTTTTTTTCTTTACCTTTTTAATTTTATTTTGACATTTTTCAGACGCCATGGGGTACTTTAACCCTTGGTGTCTGATTGATCCTACCATATATGCCATACTCAGTATGGCATTATATGGGAATTTTCATCCTCATAGATTACAATGTTGCAATTAGCATATAGTAATGACTAGGCGAAATCCAGACATCCTGGGGTGTCATGGCAACCGATCGCGCTCACCTATATGTCATGGGCGAGACAATCTCAAAACAGCAAGATGCAGCGTATGGGCAGGCTTTTTGACGCCACACCAGCAAGCTTTGACGTCGCGACTGCGCGCCCTCATGATTGCCTGCTAGCACTGATCGGCTATGGAGAGGGCTCAGCCCGTCGGGGGCCCCCTCTCACCATGCCAACGCCGCAGCGCGCGTTGAAGGGTTAGTTTCTAAAGGGTTTTGCCCAGCCAAACAAGCTTGATTGTCTGATACAGTGGATCGGGTATCAAGTGATGGAGATTCACACAGACTCATGAGAGCGTGGTTAAGATCGGATCAGCGGCGCGGAGGGCGCAAAACTTTTATTTTAAAGGTTGTGCTGAAATCCTGTTTACACCGTCCTTTAACGGTGCTGCTGCTGCGCGCAGTAGCTTCTAGCGGCGCAGGGGTATGTATAAGGGATGTATGAGAGGGCTCACGGGGCTTGAGTCCTGATTCTTCAACAGAGGTGGGGTTTGGCATTTGCAGCAAACCCCACCCGCTCACCGCGCGTACGGCGGTTGCCGCCGATCGCGTTGCCACGCTAACGCATCTATTCACGCCTTAACTGGCAAAACGTAGGGCAGTCGCCGTGCTGCTGTTAAAGAAGAGCCGAGCTCGGTTGGCGGGCGACAAGAAGCTAGGGTCGACCGCATCCTTATTCCAGATCAGCTACGCGGGCCGAGATTGCTGCATCGGGGGAGCGGGTGGCGTCGGTTGCCATGGTAGTCCTAGCGGTCTTTTGTTTGGTACCCAAGACTACTGGCCTCTGCAGATTCGTACCAATGAGCTGCTAGTGTTACCATGTAATGAATTGGGCTGGTCAAAAAGCCGCATATATTGGCAGAAATATTGCAGTTATGGTTGACAACGCATTGACTATCTCAGGGTTAATGTATCCGGCTAGATGGTCTAAAAAACGTGAAAAAATAAAAAAAAAAAAAAGAAGTTTTTAATTAAAATAAAAGAAAATGAAATAAAATATTAAAAAGTTCAAATGGCACCCCCTTTCCACTAGAACGGATATAAACATAATGAAAAACATAAATAACTCACAAATCATAGTTAGGTTATCGCCGCGCCGTCCCAAGCCCATGATACTATCAAAATAATAAAAGTTGCGGCGGGTGACGTGGATGTGGGGAATGTATCTTAAAAAAAGGAAGCGCAAAAAAAAAAAAAAAATGGGATCTGAGAAAGAAAAAAAGAAAAAAAAAAAAAAATGCCGAAATGCGACTTTTACCGAACCTTTTTACATAACTCATAAAAAAGAAATAAAAAAGTCGCACAACTCCAACAATGGATAGCAATGGAAAGACGTCCGCAATCATTTCGGCAAAAAATGACGCCTCACACATCTCTTTCGCCAAGTATGAAAAGTTATATGCGATCGAGATGGCTAAAAATTTTTTTTTGTTTTGTTATCTACATTCGTTTAATTGTGAAAAGGTAATTTTATAAACACAATAACACCATATAAATTGGGTATCAACGCGCGATTCGCACCACCAGAATAATATAAACCAAAGAATTAAGCAGTAGTGTCTTACTTGTGAGCGAAGAGTGCAATGGAAAGTCGAAAAATTGACTCACAAGAACGCGAGTGGGCGTTTTTTTTTTTTTTTTTCAATTTCCACATTGTGCGAATTTTTTCCAGCTTACTGTGAGTACAACGGCATGTTATTACATTAAATAACATCACGGGAACAGAACATTGTTTGCGCACAAAATGAACCGCTCACGTGGGGGGACCAGGTCTGGTACGAACGTAGAAAATGCAAAGTTATGGATTTTTGGAAAAGTTGGGAGAGCGAGAAATTACCGAAAAACTTATAAAAACCTTTCTGCATCATTAAGGGTTATATGGCACGCGATTATGGTAGTCCAGGCTATCTCTTTATTGCACTGGGCATTAAGGCTTACCGGTAAAACTCGCAAAAAGTGTCTACCTACATAGCACGCATTCAAAGATGGGGATAGCATGCAAGTGCGCATAATATCTTTGCCAGCAATCGTCTGGCATCCCGCGTGACGGTCATTAGAAAGCGGCTATCCGTTCGCCATGACAAGATCACTAGGTCTTCGCAAAGACCGCGAGGCTGTCTCGTTTTTAAACCTCGCCTATCTAGCACATGTATGATGAGGAAATCCGCCATATCCTGTCCATAGTATATCGTAGTATGACAATATATTATAGGACGATCAACAACGCTAGGGTTAAAGTATCCTATGGAGGGCTCTGAAAAATAGTAAATAAAAGAAAAAAGTAAAAAAAATTGTAATAAAAAAACGCTAAAAATTCAAATCATTCCCGCCTTTCCTCTAGAGCTGATATAAAATAATAAACAATAAAAAATAAAATAAAAAACAACATAGCTTATCGCCGCACCAAAAATGGCCAATATAACTATATAATAAGGTTTTTTCTGAAATGTCATTTTTTGGCGCTATTTTGAAAAATATAAAATTCTATAAAAAGATGTATGGCAAAGGTCGTGCCAGTCTTTACGAAAATGATAGTGAGGTAGCACTACCCCGGCGGACCCCCAAATACAGTGAGAGCACTAACCCCATACTGAAGAACACTACACTAAACGTCACGCGTCGCATTTACGTGAGCGAAGCACTACCCCCCCCATACAGTGAAGTACACTAATACTACTGAGCTATTTCTGTGCTCTAAATATGTACAAACTTGGTTTTGGTGTTGTATGTACTGTGCTTAGTTCTGGTGCTGTATTTATGTATAGAACCAGGGTCGGACTGGGGTGCCTGGGGCCCACCAGTGAAATTGATTTTGGGGGCCCACCTTCTACTACGTAGAAATATTCTGGGATAAGGGAATTTCAAAGCTCTAGCGGGGCAGTGAGAATACGGATAATGTAATCCCTATCTCCCTCCCTCTCTGCTTGTGCTCGGCTCTTGGTTTGTGTACAGGGGCTGCAGTGGTGACATTATCTCAGGGCATTAATGTAAGGGATAGTATAAGCAGGGCCGCTTCTGCCATGAGGCGGGATGAAAATCCCGCCTCAGGCGGCATTTTGCAGCTCCGTTCACCTCGCGTTGCCTTGGCGCTGGCAATACCGCCGCTGTGACCTGGGCGGTGTTGCCGGTGTTTGCGCAGCAGTAAACCGCTGCACTTAGTCTTCGCCCCCCACGTGTGCCTCCGCGGTCCCGCGGCCCGCCCTGACTTCCTCTGGTGCCAGAAGTTCGCGCTCCAGAGGAGAGAGGACCGCTGAGGACCGCCCCACACCTGCTTCGACCAGCTCCCGGCCTCTGAGGTAGGAAACTGCTAAGCAGGCCTATGTCGGCCTGGTGTGCCTTTGACTGGAATAACCAGTCTTAGACACACCAGGCGGCAGCCCAGTGGATAGGGTTCGATTTCTATATTAACCCTGCAGGAATATGAGGAGAATATTCCTTTCATGTGGCTTTCTGCATGGGAAAGGGTTAATATGGCATTGCAAGGGTGGTAAATGTTGTCCTTAACCACCATTTCCAATGCAGAAAGCCACATGAATGGAATATTCTCCTCATATTCCTGCCATGTTGCTTTCTGCAAGGCAAGATGACAGGGTTAATACAGGAAATTTTCCAGCTTAGTAGTTCTTAACCCCTTCCCGACGCGCTGTACTAGTACGGCGCGCGCCGGGTCCCGGGGCATGGAGAGGGCTCGCAGGCTGAGCCCTCTTCATAGCCGGTAAGTCTTTGCTGCATATTGCAGCAAATGCTTACCGGTAACACCTGCAATCGCTGCTAGCGGCTTCAAAAAGATGGCGGCGCATGGGTGCCCTTTATACTGCCATACTATAGTATGGCAGTATATGGTAGGATCGATTAGACAACCTGAGGGTTAATGTACCCTAGGGGGTGTGAAAAATAGTAAAAGTAAAAATAAAAAAAAGTTAAAAAAAATTAATAATAATAAAAAACCCTAAAAATTCAAATCACCCCCTTTCCCTAGAACTGATATAAATATTAATAAACAGTAAAAATCATAAACACATTAGGTATCGCTGCATCCGAAAATGCCCGATCTATCAAAATATAATTACGTTTTTCACTGCATTAACCCCGTAACAGAAAATAGCGGCACTTTTTTGCCATTTTGAAAAAATTTTTAAAAAAGCAATAAAAAGTAAACTAAAGGTCGCACAGTCCTAAAAATGATAGCAATGAAAACGCTGTCAAAAGTCACAAAAAATTACACCACCCACCTCCTCACCGTACCGCTCTGTGCGCCCATTGACAGCCTATGGGGGACTTATATATATACAACATCAACAGTTGAGTGAATGTAGCCTAAGGGTGTATTCACACAGTTGATTTTTGTATCACTTATATTTGGCCATAATCGCTTTTTTTACTAGGAAGGGGGGGGGGGTTTGCTGTGTAATTTATCAGGGCAGGAATCTTTTATGACTTTGGGGGGGTGGCATGTTTCTATGGGGGCCAGAACCTATACTGTGGGGAAGGGGGGGGGGGGGTCTTCGTGTATTTTATGGGACCAGAATTTTTTATCTGTGCTGGGAGTGGGGTGGCCGGTTATGTTATAAGGGGTCCCAATCCCGTTTTTATAACTTGGGTTGGGGGGAGGGGTTGTATATATTTATGGGGCCCAGATTTTTTTTTCGAGGGGGGGGGGTTATTATCTTTATATGGGGCCATCTTATCAGCTGGGGGTATACAGTATATTACCTAAGCTTGGGGGGCCTGTATATGGGAACAGTATATTACTCAGCTGGGCTGTATATGGGGTCAGTATATTATAAGCTGGGGGCCTGTATTTGGGATACAGTATATAGTAAGCTGGGGGGCTGTATAATGTGGGATAACAGTATCTTACCTCAGCTGGTGGGGGGCTGTATAGGATACATATATTTCTAAGCTGGGGGGCTGTATTGGGATACGTATAGTACTAAGCTGGGGGGTAGGATGTATTGGATACAGTATAGTACTAAGTGCAGGATTATTCTCCTCACGTGGGGAGAATAATTTCTTGACTACGCTGAAAGTCTGTTGTTACTTTGGGAAGAAAACTGGGATCAAGCATCAGAGAGATCCTGTACACAGAGACTTTTAGATAGGGCTCATTTATAGATAGTGCTAGAATTTCCCCTAGTCTCCTGACTGTTGTAATGGCTACAAGAAAGGCAGTTTTTAATGTAATATTCCTAACACTTGACCTTTCTAAGGGTTCAAATGGCTCTTGCATAAGACCGTTCAAGACTATCGATAATTCCCAAGGTGGAGACTTTATGGGAATGTTAGGTCTAAGTCTGGCAATTCCCAAGGTGGAGACTTTATGGGAATGTTAGGTCTAAGTCTGGCTGATGCTTTTAAGAATCTTTTCACCCACCTATGTTCAGCCAAATAGACGTCAAAATAGACACTGAGGGCTGAGACTTGGACATTTAGTGTGCTGGTCTTTAGGCCTTTGGATAGACCCGCTTCCAGGAATTCCAGGATCTGCTGTATGTTGGGAGAAGACAGGTTACTTCCAGGAATTCCAGGATCTGCTGTATGTTGGGAGAAGACAGGTTAGGAATTTCAGGATGGCAAAAGGAACTAAATCTTTTCCAGATTTTTAAGTAGATGGCTGAGGTGACCGATTTCCAAATCTTTTCCAGATTTTTAAGTAGATGGCTGAGGTGACCGATTTCCTACTTGCCTGTTGTGTAGAGATGACTTTATCTGACAGACCTTTTGGCTCTTAACATCTAGTGTAGAGATGACTTTATCTGACAGACCTTTTGGCTCTTAACATCTACTTCTCAGGATCCATGCCGACAGTTGGAATAATTCTGGGTTGGGGTGGCAGACTGCTCCTTGATATAAAAGATCCTTCCTCTGAGGTAGAAGGATTGTGTCTTCCAAAGCCATGTTCCTTAATGCTGGAAACCAGCTTTTCTTTGGCCAAAGGGGACTATTAAGATGACCTAGAGATTTTCTTTCCTTATCATCTGAACTGTCCTTGATATTAACGGAAAAGGAGGGAATACATAGGCCTGTTCCACCTGCCAGCTGTGGCTGAAGGCGTCCAACAGGTAGTCCGGACTGTTCTTTTGAAGAGAAAAATAATGGTCTACCTTGTTCTCTTTGGTAGCAAATAAGTCTATTAGAGGGGTTCCCCATCTTTTTGTTA